>JBBPTI010000456.1:0-14084 GCA_038093995.1 Tylopilus aff. callainus | reverse complement strand
AGGTCATACCAAGTACTAGATACCATATTTTGTACAAAGTCAAACAATTGTCTGAATGAGTGGTTGTTTTGAAATTGCTGCCATTCAATCAGATTTCATCCAAATCTTTTGCACTATAGACCAATCCTGTAGCCAAGAGTAAGATCTTCATTTCATACACCAATAGTATGAGGTGAGGATTAGTGGTTGTTAGGGAATATTGCCATTAGTGAAAAACATGCAAACATTTGGACAATTGTTTGAGCCACTGTAGATGGAAGTGAGGTCAAGGGACATGCAGGTAGAGTCACAGGGGACCAGCTCTACAGCCTTGAAGAAATGGTTGATGATGGTTAGGATGGTGGTGTATGAGTTGGAAAGAGGGAGTCTGGTGATGTAGTCCATGGAGATATCTTGCCAGGGGCCCGACAGGACTGGCAAGGGTTGGAGTTGCCCCGCAGGTGGCTTATTGGAGAGTTTGGTCTGGGCACACCAGGGGCATCACCTGACATAGTCCATGACATTTGCAGGCAGGGATCCCCAGTTATAGTGGTGACGCAGAAGTTTGATGGTCCAGGCTACCCTGGGATGTCCAGCTATGGGGGTGTCATGGTGTAGCCAGAGTACCTTGGGCCTATAGGCTGGGGGAACATATACTCTTCCTTCCTTTATCTGGCATCTGTCTTTGATATGGTACCCTTGGCCTTCTAGCTGCTTCTGCACTGGGAGGGGGAGCTTAATGATTTCATGGGAAATCTGATTAGTGAGTTGATCTCCTGAATAGTGCAGAATTGTGGCTTCCTTGGTTATGGCATTGTCTCCCACACTTGCTTCCACACTTTTCTTGGTCCAGCAAACCTGTATCTGCTTAGGGGGAATTACCACCACATCATGGTTGTCCTTGGCATCTCCTACCACTAGGTCTTCTCTCCACAACAGCACATTGGCCTTGCCCATTGTTGATCCAGGCTTATGGCATCATTTGAAATTGAAATGAGAGAGGTATTGAGCTCACTGGGCTTGCCTCCAGTTGAGGTTCTGTCATGTCATGAACCAGGTGAGGTTTTGGTGGTCATTCCATATCTCAAACTGCTGGGTGGTGCCTTTCAAGTAGTGTCACCAGTCTTTGAGACCCTGAATTATGCTCAACATCTCCTTGTCAGCTATGGGGTAGTTGCACTCCTTCAGTGTCATTGCATGGGAGGCATATGCCACTGGATGCCACTTCTTATCTTCTTCTATCAGGAGTACCCCACTGGTTGCATAGGATGAGGTGTCACATTCAAGCCAGTACTTTTTGTTGTGATCCAGATAGGCAAGAACTGGAGCCATGGTGAAGGCTTCCTTGAGGCTGTTGAAGGCCCCTTGCCTAGCTTTGGTCCAGCAGAACGGTTCATCCTTTTTCATCAGGTCATGTAGCAGCTGTGCAATCCAGGCGAAGTCCTGGATGAAGTGGCAGTAGAAGTTGGCCATCCTGAGAAAGGCCCTTACCCCCCACACATTACTGGGTACCGGCCATTCCTTTATGGCAGTTACCTTGCTGGGGTCCATGTTTACTCTGTTTACCCCAACAATTATTCCAAGAAACTCCAACTCCTATACTCCAAAGGTGCACTTCTCAGGCTTGACAAAAAGGTTGTTTTCTTTCAATCTCCAGAGGACTTCCAGGACAATCTTCTTGTGTGCCTTGCGATTGTTGGATGGGATGAAGATGAGGAGGTCATCAATATATACCATGATGTTTTTGGACATATTGGTGAAGATTTCATTTATCATGGTCTGGAAAGTTGCTGGGGAGTTGCAGAGGCTGAAGAACATAACCAGGGGTTCAAAGGCCCCACAGTGGCAAGTGAAGGCAGCCTTCCATTCATCACCTTCTTTTATCTGGACATTATTATAGCCCCATCGGAGATCCATCTTGGTGAAGAGGTGAGTGGTCCAGAGCCAATCTACCAATTGCATGATAAGAGGGAGTGGGTAGTTATTGCACACCATATGTTCATTGAGATATCAGTAGTCCTGAACCATTTGTTTTCTTCCATTCTTCTTTGGCATGAAGAAGACTGGTGAAGTCTGCTCAGACTTGGAGGGCCAGATATAGCCCTTGGTGAGTTGCTCATTGATGAAGTCATCTACCTTCTTTTGCTCCTGGGGGCTTAGTAGGATGTTGTGACCCTTCTTTGGCACAAACAAGTCCTTGAGCTCTATGGCATGGTCCCATGCTTTTCATACTGGCATGTGCTCGGACTCCTTCTGCTCAAAGGTCTTGAGATAGCAGTGGTACACCAGGGGTACTAACTTGCAAGGAGTTTTTCCTTCTTGCTTTTGTCTGGTGTACCTTTGCTCCTTGGCCACTCAGATTTTTTGTTCTTCTGCTTGGCGGATGACCTGCAACACCCTGGAGTAGTTGCATAGCTCTGGACAATCAGGTAGTGTCACCTGCCTGGTTTTCCAATTAACGTGGGGGTTATGCTCTTTTAGCCAGGTATACCCTAGGATGAGATCCTTACTCCCTAGGTTGGTTACTTCCACATGGGTCTTTTCCATATGACCCTGATATTCCAGCAAGACGGTGGCCACATGGGTAACTGGCCCAGCTTTGTTCAGGGTCCCATCAGCATTGTAGACGAATATTGGCTGGGGCAGCTCCTCAGTTGAAATGCAGTTTTGGTGAATATACTCTTAGTGAATGAAGGAGGATTGGGCACTGCTATTGAGCAGGGTGGACACTGGGATGAAGTCACCTGTCCAGGTCTTTATCTGTACTTCCATCAGAATTTCCTTCTTCTTCTGCTGCCCTAGGATGCATATCTGTGGGGGAGTTGGGTTTTAAGTGTGCACATGAGGAGGCATATACTTGTTAGAGGAATTAAGCATGGCATTTGGTTCACAGTTGCCACTGAGCTGTGAAGTGGACTCCTCTAGATCAGGCAATCTGAGGGGAATACACCATTCTTGGTCTTTAGATATAATTACATGAGTGATGGGGGTGTGCTTGGAAACATTACTGGCCTGTTGAATACCTGATGGGTTCTTCAGGCCCTGTCTTTTCCCTTGTTCTGGGACCCTTTGATGGGAAAATCCAATCCTCCTTCAGGGTGGTTCCTTCTTCTGATTTCTTCTGCCAACTCAGCAATCCTCACCGGTGCTTTGGAGCTGGTGGGTTCTTCATCTTTTGCAAGTGGAATCCTTCACAGTGTTTTCCTTTTGGAGCAGTAAGCACTGTGCCCACCATGAACAAACTTACAGGCTGGGCATTGGTTTATCTTTGATTTCTGAAACAACCTCAGGCACTAAGTACCTTTGGCTGTGTAGCAAAGTGTAGGAAAGTGCACAAAGCTCCTTAACTGGGTGGCTGGTGAGGTGAGACCTGGAGTGAAATGTGTAGGGAAACTAAGAGATGGATCAAACTCCTTATAAACTGGGTGCCTTGTGAGGGAAGACCCAAGAAGAATCGATTGAAGTTCCAACAATTACATGGGGGGTTTATATACTACTAGCTACCTAAGTTGAAACTCCATCTAAATATCATTAGGGCAGGCCAGGTTACTAAGTATGGAAGTGCAAGACAAAAACTGGCCTGGTCCATGCGAGCAGGGCTGTGATGAGGGGTATCAGCTATTGGTGTGGGATAGGGTGACGAGTGATGGTGCAATAGTGGGAGTTCTGCAATTGGAGGAAAAAGGAAATAAGGGAATTGTATGATATGTGGGGGTAATGCCATTGGCATGGGATCCAAGTGCACAAGTATGGCAAGTGATGGTGCAATCCGCAGTTGCTGTGGTGTCAGCTGCTTAGGTAAAAGAGGCTTTGCGCTACCTTGGTCAGGTGCCCTTATGCTGTAAGCATATGCTGAGGTGGTGTGAGAGCAAGGTCAGATATTACCAAGTCATGGCTCAGTGGTGTGGGTATCTATGCCTAAAGAAGGGAGTGTAGGGAGCAAAAGGGAGAAAGTGTAGTGCATAGAGGCACGAAGTGTAACAGTTTCCAGCATTCTCAAATTTGGTGGCCAGTCTCTTTGCAGTTAAAGCATCTTGCTTGGGTGTCACTGCTGGGGAGGGCATATACATCTTCTTCAAGGTTCTCCCATGCTAGCCCTTGACTACTAATCCTCATAGGGGCCTTTCTTTTGTACCCCCTTATGAAGCTGAGCACTTCCATTGTGCATCCAGTCTTCCTGATATAATCCATGTATACTACCAGCTTGTTCTGGCATTTGTTCTCCTTGAATATCTGTAATATAATGTGCCAGGCTGTATTTTGTTCCAGAAGCCATATGGCATGGGTGTCGTCGATCTGCGCCTGTTGATAGAGGGCCTCCCAGTGGACTAGGTAGTTGTCAATCTGCATGTTCTGCTGTTTGAACTCCTCTAACTGCCTGCATGCCCAATCCTTTTGGTTCACAGTGCGGAATAGGCCTTGTATCTCAGCCTTGCAATCAGCCCACAAATAGGCATTGCCTTGGGCAAGGCAGGTCTGTGCAAAGGGGCTGGCTTTAGGTCCTTTGAGCTGGGATAGAACTGCCACAACCACTTCATAACTTCCAGCAGGGGTGACATGGGCATTGATGTGGAGCCAGGCTTTCATTTTGGCCCACCATTCTTCAAACTTGGTGATAGAGCCATTGTATTTGCCCAAATTGGTAAACAGTTCAACTTTCTTCAAGGTACCTGGAGGGCCTGCTATGGCGATCTGGCCCTGGAGAGTGGCTACCATTCCTTGTTCTACCATTACCAGCTGCTTGAGACAGATAATCTCATTGTTGGATGCATGCAGCAATTGTGCGAGTTGGAGATTCTGAGTGGTGATGGTGGTGAACTCAGCCACAATGGCAGTGAGTTTGTCCAGTAGAGGAATAGTGGGATCAGCAATGGTATTGAGGAGTACCTGCAACATACTGGAAATGGACTTCTTTTTTTATAGTGGGCACCTTGTGTTTCTTATACCAGCTGCAGCTGGGCCTTTCAAATGGCAGTGGCGCTAGAGGTCTTGAGCAGACTACAGTCTTCTGATCTCAATAGTCTCCTGGTCTTGGCCTGTTTAGGATCCTGATTACCCTTCCTTCAGGATGTACTGGGCATTCTCTCAGCTTGCTAAGTAATCCCCCTATAGCTGGAGCTGGGAACTTTTAATCCAAATACAGATGTGATGAATAACTACCAGTTCTAAGCTGCTGACTCAGCCCAGTCAGTGGGTGCACTTTTGTAGCAGAAGTTATGGCCTCATGTGCTGGTAGGGGTAGTGAAAATGAGGGAGTACTCTTCTGAAGGTAACTGTAGGGAAATGAGGAAGGTGTTGTGGTCAAACTGGGTGCAGGTGAGAAGGCAATAAATGCAAAACACAAGTAACAAGAAAGAAGTAAAACAAGAAGCTAAAAGGGAGTACCAGAAGAAAAGTGGGAACATCCTTGGAAAAGAAAGCTAAAACTAAAAAGGGTGGAATGCAAATACAAGTAAGTATGAAAAGAAAAATTAAAGAAACTTGCTGGGCCACCAAAGAAGGTTTCTTGGGTGGAGGTGGCTGGGCTTGTGCTGAGAGCACACCAGTACAGTACTGGATATCCCAGACTGTCTTAGGTGCAAGTGGTATGGTGGAAAGCAGAAGGGGTGGCAAAGGCAGTCCAGCCTGCAACAGGTGCAGTAGTTAGGGGAAGGGGGAAGGGGAGCTGCAAGCTGGGCTTCTATGCGGGCTGCATACTCCTCATAGCGGCAGGTCTGTTCTTCAGCCTTGGTGATGAGCTGGTGAAGGATGGATGGAGATGGGACAGGTGGAGTTGGTGAAACAACCTCGGGCACAAAGGCAAGGAGGCGTTGAGTGGAACGAGCAAGACAATGTCCCAGGTGCTAGGCACAAGGGGACGAGTAGCGAAGTGAAGCGAAATGGAAAGGTGGATCAAACTCCTTATAAGCGGGTGCCTTGTGAGGGAAGACCCAAGAAGAATTGATTGGGGCTCTGATAATTTACAGGCAGGCTTATATACTACTACAGGATCAGTTCAAGCGGAGCCTAAACTAGCTAAGGGCAGGCATGGTTACTAAATATGGAAGTGCAAGATGAAACTTAGCCTGGTCCGTGCGAGGGGGGCGATGCTGTGGGCTAAACGCTACTGGAGTGGGAAAGGGTGGCGAGCGATGGCACCATAGTGAGGTTAATGCCATTGGAGTGGGAATGGATGGCATACTATGGCGCAATAGCGGGAGTATTGCTATTGGTGTGGGAGCGGGTGGTGTGCTATGGCGTGCAATGTGCGAGTATCGCTATAGGTGTGAGACCGAGTGGCGACATATGGCACCATGACAACTGCGGATTGCCTAAGTGCTGTGGTGCGGCATCAATAGCCGGGTAACCGGGGCTTTACTCTACCATGGTCCAGTGCCCAGATGCTGCAGCTACTGTGCTTACCAGTGTGGGAACAGGACTCGGGCAAGACCGAGTCGCGGCGCTGTGGCGTGGGTCAAAGTGGCTAAAGAAGGCAAAGTAGGAATGAAGGGAACGTAGCATAGCTGTGAGTGTAACACGACCCCCTCCTTAAGGCCCAGACTCCGAATGGGCAGGGAACAGGGTGTGAATGGCAGAGTGAGAGACCGGATGAGGGGCGGAAGGGTGGGCACAGTGGAAGGCGGCGAGGGCGTCAGGGGAGTTAGTGAGATTAGCACGGGGCTCCCAAGTCCGCTCGGAGATATCATACCCCTTTCAATGGACCAGATACTGAAGGCCGCAGCCGGCCAGGCGGGAATCAATGATATACTCGACCTCGTACTTGGGAATAGTGGGGTCAGCAGCCAGAGAAGAGGGATTGGGGTGAGGGGGGTGCTGACCGGGAAGCAGGGTGATGAATGGCTTAACCCGCGAGATGTTGAGGATGGGGTGGATGCGATACGAGGCAGGGAGGTTGAGGTGGACTGCGTTAGGGCCGATGAGATCAATGATGGGAAACGGCCCGATCCAGCAATCGAGAAGTTTAGGGGATCCCGGGAGAGAGAGGTGCTCAGTGGAGAGCCAGACCTTATCCCTGACTGCGTAGGAGGGGGCCAGAGAACACTTACCCGTGGCTGCTCACTTCATTGTGTCTTGTGAGGCACAAAGACGATCCCGGGCCTCTGCCAAGTGGTCGGCATACTGGTTAGCGAGATTGTCAGCAGTGGGGGACTGGGTCACCATGGGTTCAATCCCAAGAACAGGGGCATAGGTATGGGTGAGCTGGAAAGGGGATTTACCGGAGGCAGACAAAACTCAGGAATTAATGGTAAACTGTGCGAGTGGGAGCCAATCGCTCCATGAGTCCGGATGGTCAGCACAGTAAGTCCAGAGATACTGTCCTACCTCTCAGTTCATTCTTTCGGTTTGCCCGTCGGTCTGCAGGTGGTAGGCGGTGGACAGTCGCTGGTCTATCTGAAGCTGGTGGCAGAGATCCGTCATGAGGCGGGATGTGAATTGGGGACCACGGTCCGAGACGATGGATTTGGGGAGGCTGTGGTGTTTCCAGATATGGTGGAGGTAGATATCGGCGAGATCGAGGGAGGTACAGGTGGAATCGCAGGGCACGAGCTCAACCGCTTTGGAGAAGTGGTCGACGACGGTCAGTATGGTGGTGTACAAATTCGAGAGAGGGAGCCCGGTGATGAAGTCTACTGAGATGTCTTGCCAGGGCCCCGAGGGAATGGGTAATGGCTGGAGGGACCCGGCAGATGGTCTGTTAGAGGGTTTGACTTGGGTGCACCTCAGGCATCTCTTCACGTAGTCGGCGGCGTCAATCACTAGGGATGCCCAGTCGTAGTGTCATTGGAGTAACTCTATAGTTCATGCAGCCCCGGGATGGCTGGCCACCAGCACATCATGATGTAGGCAGAGCACCTCGGGTCTGCATGCGGGAGGTACGTATACCCTGCCATTCTTTATCTGACATCCGTCCTTGATATGATACCCCTGTCCCTTGAGCCGCTTCTGTACTGGGGCGGGGAGCTTGATAGTTTTGTGTGAGATCTGGTCCGTTAGTCTGTCTCCCAAGTGGTGCAGTACCGTGGCCTCCTCAGTCACCCTTGATTCTTCAGCTCCTTCCTGCTGCGCCTGCTTGCGCATGTGAACCTGTATCTGTTCAGGGGGAATCACTACCACGTCGTGGTTGTCCTCAGCATCTCCGACCACTAGATCTTCTCTCCGTGAGAGGGCGTTGGCCTTCCCCATGGTCATGCTGGACTTGTGGCACCACTTGAAGTTGAAGTGGGAGAGGTACTGGGCCCAGCAGGCCTGCCTTCAGTTAAGATTCTGGCAGGTCATGAACCATTTGAGGTTCTCATGGTCGTTCCATACCTCAAACTGCTGCTCGGCTCCTTCCAGGTAGTGGTGCCAATCTTCCAAACCCCTAATCACACTTAGCATCTCCTTATCAGCTATGGGGTAATTCCGCTCTTCTGGGGTCATTGCATGCGAGGCGTAGGCCACGGGGTGCCATCGGTCTTCTTCCTCTACCAGAAGAACCCCTCCGGTTGCATAGGATGAGGCGTTGCACTCGAGTTGGTATTTCTTGTTGTGATCTGGATAGGCTAGGACGGGGGCGGTGGTAAAGGTTTCCTTGAGGCGATCAAAGGCCGCCTGACGCTGATCGGTCCAGCAGAAGGGCTCATCTTTCTTGGTTAGGTCATGGAGTGGCCGTGTGATGTGGGCGAAGTCCTGGATGAAGCGGCGGTAGAAGTTGGCCATACCTAGAAAGGCCCGGACTCCTCTGACAGTGGTGGGGACCGGCCATTCCTTTATGGCGGTTACCTTGCTTGGGTCCATGCTCACCCTGTTTACTCCTACGATCATTCCCAGGAACTTCAACTCCTTCACCCCAAAGGTGCACTTCTCCGGCTTGACAAAGAGGTCATTTTCTTCCAATCTCCTTAGCACCTCCAAGACTACCTTTTCATGAGCTTGGTGATCATCCAAGGGGGTGAAGATGAGGAGGTCATCGATGTATACCATTACGTTTTCGGCCATATCAGCAAAAATGTCATTCATCATGGTTTGGAATGTAGCCGGGGAGTTGCATAGCCCGAAGAACATTACTAGCGGCTCAAAGGCGCCGCGGTGACAGGTGAATGTGGCCTTCCATTCATCTCCTTCCTTGATCTGGACATTGTTATACCCCCATCGAAGATCCATTTTCGTGAAGAGTCGAGCAGTGCAGAGCTTGTCAATGAGCTGGGCGATGAGCAGGAGTGGGTAGTTGTTGCGGACTGTATGCTCATTGAGATATCGGTAATCCTGGACCATGCATTTGCGACCATCCTTTTTCAGCATGAAGAAGACCGGGGAGGTTTGTTCGGACTTGGAGGGTCGGATATACCCTTTGGCGAGCTGTTCATCCACAAAGTCATCAACTTCTTTCTGCTCCTGTGGGCTAAGGGGGATGTTGCGGCCCTTCCTCAGCACAAAAGTGTCTTTTAGCTCAATGGCGTGGTCCCATGGTTTTCGGACCGGCATCCGCTCAGACACCTTCTGCTTGAAGGTCTTGAGGTAGCGATGATACACCGGGGGTACTAACTCACGAGGAGTTTTTCCTTCTTGCTGTTTTCCGGTGTACCGCTGCTCCTCGGCGACCCGGATCTCCTGTTCTTCTGCTCAGCGGATGACCCGCGAAACTCCGGAGTAGTTGCATAGCTCCGGGCAATCTGGCATATGGACCATACTGGTCTTCCAATTGATCTGCAAATTATGCTCTTTTAGCCATGTATATCCCAGAATCAGATCCTTGCTTCCTAGATCAGTTACCTCTACCCAGGTCTTTTCCACATGACCCTGGTATTCCAGTAAAACGGTGGCCGCATGGGTTACAGGCCCCGCTTTGTTCAGGGTCCCATCGGCGTTGTACACATATATGGGCTGTGGGAGTTCTTCAGTAGGGATACGGTTTTGACGAACATACTCCTGGTGTATAAATGAGGATTGGGCCCTGCTGTCAAGTAAGGCAGAGGCCGGTATGAAGTCGCCAGTGTGGGTTTTGATCTGTACCTGCATTAGTATCTCCTTCCGCTTCTGTTGCCCTAGTATGCGGATCTGTGGTGGGTTAGTCGGGGTTTCTTTGTGTGCATGTGGGGGAGTATACTTGTTAGAGGAATTAAGCATGGCATTTGGTTCATGGTTGCCGCCAAGCCGCTGGGGAGCGGGCTCCTCTAGACCGGGCAATCTAAGGGGAATACACCATTCTCGGTCTTTAGAGATGATAACATGGGTGATAGGGGCGCGCTTTGCAGGAATCTTACCGGCCTTTGAAACACCCGACGTGTTCCTTAGGCCCTGCCTTTTCCCTTCTCTTGGGAACCTTCGATCAGAAAATCCAAACCCATCTCTGGGTTGTTTCTTTTGCGTATCTCTTCTGCCAACTCGGCAATCCTAACCGGTGCTTCGGAGCTGGTGGCTTCTTCACCTTCAGCTAGTGGGATCCTCCACAGTGTTTTCCTTTTGGTGCAATAAGCGCTGTGCCCACCATGAACAAACTTACAGGCTGGGCATTGGTTTATCTTTGGCTTCCGGCATTCTTGGACTCTGTGGCCGGTCTGTTTGCAATTGAAGCACTTTGCGTGGGCGTCGCTGCTTGGGAGGGCATATACATCTTCTTCAGTATTCTCCCGCGCTAACCCTCAACTGCTAATCCTCGCAGGGGCCTTCCTTTCGTACCCCCTTATGAAGCCAAGCGCTTCCATTGCGCATCTGGTCTTCCTAATGTTGTCCAGATAGAGCGCCGGCTTGTCCTGGCACTTGCCTTCTTTGAAGATCTGCAGTATAATGTGGCGGGCCGTATTTTGCTCCAAGAGATGGACTGCATGCATATCATCGATTTGGGCTTGCTGGTATAGAGCTTCCCAGCAGACCAAGAAGTTGTCGGTCTGCATGTTGAGCTGCTTGAACTCCTCCAGCTGGCGGCATGCCCAGTCCTTCTGATTTGCTGCGCGGAATAGGCCTTCTATCTTGGCCTCACAGTCCGTCCATTTGTATGCGTTGCCCTGGGATAGGCGGGTTTGCGCGAAGGGGCCAGCTTTCGGTCCTTTGAGCCGGGATAGTACTGCCACAACCACTTCATAGCTTCCCACAGGAGCGACATGTGCATTTATTTGGAGCCATGCCTTCATCTTGGCCCACCATTCTTCAAACTTGGCGATCGTGCCATCATACTCGCCTGGATCGGCGAAGAGTTCAACTTTCTTTGAAGTACCTGGAGGGCCCGCTGCGGCGATCTGACCCTGAAGTGTCGTGACTGTGGTTTGTCTAGTGGTCACCAGCTGCTCGAGACGGATAATTTCGTTGTTGGATGCATGCAGCAATTGTGCGAGTTGAATATTCTGAGTGGTGACGGTGGTGAACTCGGCCACAATGGCAGCGAGTTTGTCTGGTAGAGGAATAGTGGGGTCTGCGATGGTATTGAGGAGTACCTGTGACATATTGGAAGTGTACTTCTTTCTTGATTACTGGCGCCTTGTGTTTCTTATACCAACTGCGGCTGGGTCTTTCAAATGGCAAGGGCACTAAAGGTCTCACGCGGACTACGGTCTTCTGATCTCGATAGTCTCCTGGACGCGGCCTATTGAGGATCCTGATTACTCTTCCTTCAGGATGCGTTTGGTGTTCTCTCAGCTTGCTGAGTAATCCCCCTATAGCTAAAGCCTGGAACAATTCTTCAAGTTATTCTGTAAACAAAAACTTCTACCAGTCGTCCTGGGGTGCTGGCTCTGCCCAGTTGGTAGGTATGGTCTCGTAGCGGAGGTTACAACCTCGTACACCTGTGGGTGTGGAGATGATAAGGGAGTATTCACCTGTGGGTGTGGAGATGATAAGGGAGTATTCACCTGTGGGGAGCTGTACAGAAATCAAAAGGGTGTTGCGATCAAACTGAATGCAGGTGAGAAGACGATAAATGCAGAACACAAGTAACCAAAAAGAAATAAAACAAGAAGCTGAAAGGTAATACCAGAATAAAAGCAGAAACATCCTTGGAAGTGAAGGCTAAAACTAAAAAGGGAGGGAGGCACAAAGATGTAAGTACAAAAAGGGAGACTAAAGGAACTTGCTGGGCCGCTTCAGAAGGTTTCTTGGGTGGAGACGGCCTGGCTCGTTGAGACTGCGCACCAGTACAGTACTGGATGTCCTGGACTGTCTCGGGTGCGAGTGGGATGGTGGAAAGTGAAAGGGGTGGCAAAGGCGATCCGGCCTACAGCAGGTGCGGTAGTCTGGGGAAGGGGGGAGTGGTGCAGTGAGTTCTGCCTCTATGCGAGCACAGTACTCCTGGTAACGGTGGGTCTGTTCTTCGGCTTCAGCAATGAGCCGGCGAAGAGTGGAGGGCGAAGGGATAGGTGGTGTGGGCCAAACGAAGTCGTTCAGGTTGTTGTCAGCACTGGGGGATGGGGGATAAACAAGTGTGGGCGTATCTGATGCCCTGGACCTCGCAGCGAAGTCTGCTATAGCCTGGTCGATCTCTTCCCACAACTCTTGCTGCTCTCTCTCAGCAGCAGCAGCAGCGTCGGCCTCTAAGCGGAAGGCGACAGTGGCGAGAAGGTCGAGGTTGATGGGGCGAACTGGGCGAGGGGCGACTACTAGACAGTGTCCACCTGTTGTGTTGCCAACGACAACAGTGGGGGCCAACTTGGCACGTGTACCATTCACTAGTGTCCTTCCACGTCAATAAGGGGGATGTGGGCTCTGCTCTGCTTACTGATAGCAATGAAGTTGGTGATGGGTGGGGGGTTCGGGGCGGCCGATGAGCGACAGCGGTGAACAGGAGAATCAATTCTTAATGAAACGACCTCAGGCACAAAGGCAAGGAGGCGTTGAGTGGAACGAGCAAGACGATGTCCCGGGTGCTAGGCACAAGGGGATGAGTAGCGAAGTGAAGCGAAACGGAAAGGTGGATCAAACTCCTTATAAGCGGGTGCCTTGTGAGGGAAGACCCAAGAAGAATTGATTGGGGCTCCAATAATTTACAGGCGGGCTTATATACTACTACAGGATCAGTTCAAGCAGAGCCTAAACTAGCTAAGGGCAGGCATGGTTACTAAATATGGAAGTGCAAGACGAAACTTAGCCTGGTCCGTGCGAGGGGGGCGATGCTGCGGACTAAACGCTACTGGAGTGGGAAAGGATGGTGAGCGATGGCACCATAGCGAGGTTAATGCCATTGGAGTGGGAATGGATGGCGTACTATGGCACAATAGCAGGAGTATCACTATTGGTGTGGGAGTGGGTGGTGTGCTATGGCGTGCAATGCGTGAGTATCGCTATAGGTGTGAGATTGAGTGGCGACATATGGTGCCATGACAACTGTGGATTGCCTAAGTGCTGCAGCATGGCATCAATAGCCGGGTAACCAGGGCTTTACTCTATCGTGGTCCAGTGCCTGGATGCTGCGGCTACTGTGCTTACCAGTGTGGGAACAGGACTCGGGCAAGACCGAGTCGCGGCACTGTGGCGTGGGTCAAAGTGGCTAAAGAAGGCAAAGTAGGAATGAAGGGAACGTAGTGTAGCCATGAGTGTAATAGTTGGGGGAATGAAGTCATTCGGGTTGATGTCAGCAATGGGGGATGGGGGATAGACTAAGTTGGGCGTATCTAATGCCCTGAACCTTGCAGCTTGCTTTGTGATCAGCTGATCGATTTCCTCCCACAACTCTTGCTGCTCCCTTTCAGCAGCAGCAATGGCATCCTCCTCAAGGCAGGAGGCAACAGTGGCAAGTAGGTGGAGGTTGACTGGATGAATGGGGCGAGGGGCAACTACTAGATGCTGTTTGCCTGTTGAGCTGCCAACTACAACAGTGGGGGCTGACTTGGCGCATGTAGCATTCACTAGTGTCCTTCAATATCAGTAAGGGGACACTGGTACTGCTATGCTCACTGATAGAAACAAGGATAGGGCTTTTGGGGCAGTTGAAAAGCAACAGCAGCAAAGAGAGGAATCAATTCTTAATGAAATGACCTCGGGTGCTAGGTACTAGGAGGCATGACAAGACAAGAGTAGAGAAGTAAAGCAAAAAGGGATAAGTGGACCAATCTCCTAGTAAAGCAGGTGCCTTGTGAGGGAAGACCCAAGAAGAATTGATTGGGGCTCCAATATAATACAGGCAGTCTTATATACTA
>JBBPTI010000455.1:0-14096 GCA_038093995.1 Tylopilus aff. callainus | reverse complement strand
ATCTCCACAGCCACTAGGCCAAATCACATGATCAAGAGATGGTTTTGTAGCTATTTGTTTGTACTTTGTTTGTCTCTACTACAGCTAAGCGAAATTCCCAGGGGTGATTGCGGTGCGCTTTGTGCACTGTGTTGGGGTTAGACATTGCAACAGTTTTGTTGCTCACTGTACCAATGTCTGGGGACCTGCAAGAGTACCTTCGTTACAGGGGTACCAGTATTATATGTCGTTCATAGATGACACAACACAATATTGTACTATCAGTTTCATGAAAACTAAGGATGAAACATCCACTAAGGTAAAACAGTACTTAGCACATATAGAATGCCAAAACACCCTCCTACCAAAAGCGATTCAGACCAATAATGGTCGTGAGTACATTAATAAAGACTTGCAACTCTGGTGCCTGGATTGTGGGATCGAGATCCAAACAACCGCCCCATATACGCCTGAGCAAAATGGCGTCACTGAATGCTGGAATAGAACAGTTGTTGAGTTGGCTCGCTCTATGCTGTTCATGTGCAATGTCCCATCTGAACTCTGGCCTGAGGCAATGACCCATGCTACTAACATTCACAATTGTGCCTATACGCGCACATTACCCCAGTACACACCTTATGAACAATGGACTGGTAAATGACCAGACATCTCCTCTATACAGGAATTTGGCCATCCCATTTGGATCTTAAATCAAGATCTTAATCCATCTAAACTGGGCATTCGCATGAGCTTACATACTTTCCTCAGATATGAGGATGGCCCAAAAGTGGTCAAATATTATGACACCACTAAGTGTATGGTCAAAGTCAGCCACAAATATTGTTGGCCCCTGTCTATGAAGACATACGCCCCCACACAATGGTTTGAGGGGGAGGAACGGACTATTATCAAACCTCTGTATACCTCATCTAATTGTGTGCCAATCGATGACAATACACTAATGTGTATGCTGACTAGCATCGATAACGTGCCAGCACAAAATAATAAGCGAACGCTGACTAATAAAGCCAACATAAGAGCTAGTAAACGTCTAAAGGGCAATAACATCAACGTACCCAAATGCACACCCGAGCATGCTACAGCGTCTAGCTCAAATCAGCAAGACGAACAGACAGGCAACTCGTCTATAAATAACAGAGCTGAAAAAGAAACTAGTAAATGTCTGGAGGGTGATAAAATCGATGCATATATTAGATCACCCGAGCATGCTAATCAGACACCTAGTCTACATCAGTGAGACGATATTACATCATCTATAAAGAACAGAGAGCCTTGTCGGGTCAATAAACCAGTAAATGTACCATTTTCACACAATATACCTGATTGAGCGTGATCCAACAGGAATGACCTCGATGAACATAATCGTCAAGCAACAAAGGACATCATTAATGATAAAAGTGATGATGACAATGATGCAAAGACCAATTGCGATCAATTAGCATCGATGGCAGCTGCTGCAGTATACACTGCATTTACTGAAACTACTATAAGTGGCAAGGATCTCAAATCGCTCAAAGAAGTGATGAGCTCATATGAATGGCCTGAATGGGAAAAGGCTATACAAATTGAGCTCGACATACTGCGATGCATGGGCATGTGGGAGCTTGCCAATGCTCCCACAAATAGAAAGCCCATAACTAATAAATGGGTCTTTGTTTGAAAATACGGCAAGGATGGAACTTTACAAAAATATAAAGCCCGTTTAGTGGCTAGAGGATTCAGCCAAATTCCAGGCATGGATTACAATGAGACATTTTCCCCAGTGGTGCATCTCAAGATGATATGCGCAATTCTTGCACTTGCTGTAGCTGAAGACTGGGAAATCCAGCAAATGGACATCAAAGGAGCTTACCTAAATGGCATGCTCAAAGAGGACATCTATATGGAGCAACCACAGGGCTACAATGATGGCATGTCTCGACTATGCCACTTAATAAAAACTATATATGGACTTAAACAGTCTGGCCGAGAATGGAATACTGAACTTGATACTAAGCTCAGTGAAATCAAATTTATACGTCTCTATACTGATCCTTGTGTCTATATACGACATGACAGGAGTTCCATTGAAATTATCACCATATGGGTCGACAACCTCCTGCTGTTCACGAACAGCAAAGATAAGATGGTCAACCTAAAAGGGGACTTACATAAATTATTTGACATCACTGAATTAGGTAAATCAAGCAAGCTTGTTGGACTCGAGATCATGCACGATCGAGAACGAGGCACCTTAACTATCAAGCAGACACAATACATTGAAAGCCTACTTGAACAGTACCTCATGCATGATGGGAGTACAGTGTCTACTCCACTCGATCCAAATGTGAAACTCAAACCATGTGAACCAAGTGCCAAGTCCAATTCCCATTATGGGAACTATGCATTGCTTACAGGATCACTCATGTATGCTGCAATTGGAACTCGCCCAGATATCACATACGCTGTAAATAAACTTTGTTCCTTTAATTATAACCCTGATTTAGTGCATTGGACTGCAGCCAAACACATCCTATGTTATCTAAGAGGAACAAAGAATCTTGGCATCACCTATGCAAAAGGGAATGTTACCAGCGAATTCCATGGATATGCTGATGCGAGTTTTGCCAACAATCACAACTTAACATTGACCAGTGGTAATGTATTCCTGTTAAATGGAGGCGCTATTACATGGAGCTCAAAAAAGGAAATTTCTCCTGTGCTCTCTACCGCCAAGGCTGAATTCAATTCGATGGCACGTGCTGAAAAAGATATTATCTGGCTACGAAACCTCTATAAAGAGATTGGGTATGAACCCAAAAAGGCCACTATACTTTACAGCGATAATAAATCAGCGATTGCTATTGTTACAAATGCCCAGTTTCATAAACGAGCGAAATACTTTGATCTCAAAAATCTCCATATGCGAGGATCTATACGTCTTGGATGGCTCATGGAAACCACCCTGATGAATGGGCAGAAAACACTGGGTGTGCTCAAACAGAAAGAACGTGGACGAGCGTAGGATTCATGAGAGCAAGGGAAGAAAGACAGATCATTATCTACTAGCATCTGTTCTGTATATATGTGTGCTGGATCCTGTGACATCATGATGGATTTGGTATGCAAGTGACATGCAGGTATAGTAGGCTTACACCCTCCCACCCTATGGAGAAAAGGAACGAGCCTCCCAGTCATCTAGTGCCTGACAGTCCTGCAACTCCTTCCTTGGCAGCCACTCATCATCCTCCGCACCAAACCCAGCCCACCATACCAAGTACTGCCGACTGTGGCCCACCTTCTGTTCCTCCAGGATGCAATCTATGTGATGTTTGAGCCGGCCATTGGTAGTTAAGACAGGATCTGGGCAGGAGGCAGTACAATTGGGGAATAAGGTGTCATCGTTCACACAAAAGGTGCGCAGCTGACTAACATGGAAGATGGGGGAAATGTGTGAAGAGGCAGGTAAGTTGAGTGTGTAGGTGGAGGTAGAATGGTCTGCGTGTGTAATGCGATAAGGCCTGTCAAACCTAGGCATGAACTTCGCAACCCGGCCATTACCCTGTGACAAGTAGTCCCGATGACGATTCTTAGTGGAGAGCATGACCAGATCCCCAACCTGAAAGCGAGGGTCTGGTGAATGATGGCGGTTAGCAGCTACTGCTTGGGATACTTTGGCCATGTGAAGGTTGTCCTGTGCCTTCAGGACATCCTGATGAATGCAGGAAAGGAAGGTGTGTGTGTCAAAGTTGTCGGCTTCAATGGTAGTGCACAGTACAAGTGCAGGCAGTATGTGAGGGGAATGGCCCATGTGCAACTGGAAGGGGGAAAAGCCAGTGCTAGCATTGACCGAGTTCATGATAGAAAAGCACACTCGGGGAAGAGCAGCAATCCAACCGGACTGATCCTGATCAACAAGAAAGCGGATGCACTGATTGACTGTTTTGTTTGTCTGCTCACTAGATCCATCTGACTGGGGGTGATAGGAGCTAGAGAGCTTGAGAGACACACCCATCAGCATATGAAGTGCTTTCCAGAAGTGAGAGAGAAATAGCTTATCACGATCTGAAATGATCTCTTGGGGAAGGCCATTCTCACAGTACCAGTGGTTGAAGAAGAGCTGAGCAAGCTCCCATGCAGAGATGTTGTCACAGCAGGGAACAAGGCGCACATCAGTGCTGAGCTGGTCAGTCATGGTCAAGAGCATATTGTACCCAGAGTCTTCAGGAAGTGGGCCAACAAAGTCAATAGCAACTAAGTCTCCACGCGCATCTGGGACTGGAAGTGGATGCAAGGGACTGGCAGGGGTGGTAGTGGCAGATTTGTTGCGCATACAGATGGAGCAGCTGGGAATATAGCTGTTAACAAGGTCCCGACGCATGTTGGGCCAAAAGAAGGATGTGTGAAGAGTCTCATATGTTTTGTTAGCACCAAAATGACCACCTGCATCATGAGCAAGGTGGAAGAGCCGGGCACAAAGAGAAGGGATCTTAGGGACAACAAGCTGGTCATTGAGAAACAGCAAACCCCTGTGTTCTACCAAGTCTGGGATAGAGCCTAAAAGAGAGAACAGTCGTTTGCAGTAGGAATCCTCTGTGTAGCCTTGCATGATTTCCAACATGAGGGCATGGTCATGTGTGACCGTAGAGACACTAGCAATAGAGTCTAAGGCACAAAGGGAGGAATGCGTCAGCAGTGAGGCAATGTTAGGACCATCTACCCAAATGGCAGCAGCAATCATAGCAGCAGCATCAGGATCATTACGGTGACGGGACAAGGTGTCTGCGCCAACATTATCTTCTCCACGAAGATAGTGGATGTCAAGCTCAAAGTGAGACATGTACTCTGCCCACCGAGCCTGACATCAGGACAGCTCACACTGAGAAAGAAAATTCTGGAGAGTACGATGATCAGTATAAACGATAACAAGCACACCAAGAAGTTCAATCCACTATTTCTTCAGAGCACGGATGATGGCAAGCAACTCCTTCTCATGGACAGGATAATTCAACTCTGCACCACATAGTGGTGTGGAATCGAAGGCAACGGGGTGAGCTGTCTGCCAGTCTGGACCCCAGGACAAGACAGCACCTGTGTGAAAGTTAGAAGCATCTGTGGTGAGGAAGATGTGATTGTCTCCAGGGTCAGCATGATTGATTGTAGTGAGGCAGATGGGGCTAGCAATGAGATGTTTGATACCTTCAAATGCTTCTTGGTGGCATTCTGACCAAGGCGGAAAGGTCAGTTCTGCTGCTTTACTGGTAAGTGGGTTCAAAACAGAAGTAAATTGGGCAAGATCTGGCAGGTGATCACCAAGATAGCGCACGAGCCCAAGAAACTGTTGAGCCTCACTGGCAGTCTGGGGATGTAGCCAATCAAGGACCTTAGTGACCTTCTTTGGATCAACCTCCACACCTCGAGCGGAGATCTGGTGACCAAGGAAACCAACTTCCATACAAAACAAGGAGGTCTTCCTCAGTGAACAGAACAAGGTGGCCAGGTGAAGTGCATCAAGCACAGCACAGACATTGTGCTCATGCTCCTCCAAGGTCTCAGACCATATGATGATATCATCAAGGTAGACATGGCAGATTCGCCCAATGAGATGGCAGAGCACACTAGTCATGCAGCACTGATGAGTGGCGGGTGCATTACGGACACCCATGGGCATGACTGTCCATTCATACAGTCCCCAAGGGGTATGCACTGCGAGCCAGTGGATATTGTCTGGGTGAACTTTAGTCTGGAAGAACGAGTTAGTCATGTCAATCTTGCCAAAGTACTTATCTTGTGCACAATCGCACAAGATCTCATTGATTCGTGGTAGGGGGTGGTTATCAGGCACTGTGTTGCTATTGAGTAGGTGGAAATCATTGACCCAATGGGGGAGCACCATAGGGTCTGCCTTTGGGATAATGAAGGCAGGTGAGGAATGTTCGCTATTGGAAGGTCGTAAATGGCCAGCTGCAACATGCTGTTCTAAAAGGGTATGCCATACATCTTGATACTTGTGAGGGCAATTGTAAGAGTGGTGCTGGATAACCTTGTTCGCATCCTTGGGACAGACATGAAACAAGACATCATCTGGCAGAGAATCACAGTGCGGAATGTCAGGTGGGAAATGGTCATGGTACTCAGCTTTGACACGTTGGTCATGAGCTGCAAGGTCCTCCATCAGGGCGAAGTCTGTGATACGTGCCTGCACAGCGGCAGCACAATCAAGGGGACTGGGCAGGTCACATGAGGACTTAATGCAGGAATGAACAACTGGAGCAACCAGATGGAGCTTCAACTGCACAGCCACAGCATGTGTAGCTGACACGACTGTAGCAGAGGGCAGAGCACTATGTGGTGGCATGGATGGCAGGTGTAACAGGTCATAATTGGAGTCTTTGACAAGGTATCAAGTCCGGTCCTCCAGTGTAAGTCCGAGGGGGCCAGAGTACCGTAAATATAATTGAAGGGGTTTGGGATAAGGACTTGGCACAGGACTTGTGTGTCGTGCCCTTACCAAGGCTTGCATCCTTGATTTCAGAGGTTGGAGGTGTCAAGAGGAAAGACAGAGGTAGAAGATAAGGGACTCAAGACACGGGAGGGTGACTTGTGTTAATATTCGTACTAAAGTACAACTTGGAATTTGTAGAGTTTATATACTAAAGTATGTAGCGGAATTTGGAATAAGAAATGGAGGCAATTATGAATGTGATACGGAGAAACACGGTGATCAGTAATCAAGATGGAGTACGGAGGTGAACTATGCTGGAGGGCGGTACACTAAGGAATGTAGAGTTACAAATAAAAGAACTAAGACAAATGGAAATAAGGCAGAGGCAGTGCTGGGTACATGGTTCGGAGATGTGAATCCCGGAATCTAATCACCTGCAAGTTACCTAGTCAAAGCTGTGTGCGACCTGATATGGCACAAATTATGGTTTGGGTGGTGCGCGGGATGTGGTAAGGGTGTCTTGCGTGGGAAAGTAGTTCAAATGATATGGACTTTGGATTTGTGCTGGAGTCTTCAGGATTTGCTTATAGGAGTTCTGGAATGGATATGACAGTGCCCCCCTTTTAGGTCTGAGCCCTCAAGGACCAGATAAGCCGTGGGAACGAAGTTGCGTGGTCCGATGTGATGTCATGTGAGTGCAGTGTGCATGATCAATGAACAGATTTGGAACTCCAATGAAGCTGACACATAAAAGCCTATCATCAGTTGGAGTCATCCGTCAACCTACTCTTAAGCATGTCTGACATCAACAACATCCAGCAGTGGTCTGAAGAATGCCTCAGGGAGGACCCGGGCGACAGTGCCGAGGTATGGAAGGCAAAGGCGGACGAGTGGTGGAGGCGTGTGTTGGAGGTGAGGCAGAGGCGTGAGGAGGAGGAGAAGAAGCGCAAGGCAGAGGAGGAGAAGGCACGGTGTGAGGCGGAGGAGCAGTGGTGACGGAGTGCCAAAGCAGCAGTGTGGAAGAGGGTAAGTGATGACCTTTATCAGGAGTTCAGCACTAACAAATCCTAGGCGGAGGCAGCACAGGCACAGCAACGCGTTGACAAGGGAAAGGGGAAGGAGAAGACGGTGCTGAGGTGCATCCAGTGCGAGGACTGGGGCCTAGAGTGTGCCCTGGGCCCTGGTAAGTCCATGTCCTGTGTGGAGTACTGGGAGGCAAAGGCTAAGTGTGAGCAGCCCAGAGCAGAGAAGATGGAGAAGCAGCAGAGGAGGGTGGAAAGTGAGGCTGGGCCGTCAAAGAAGAGGAAGAGGACGATGGAGGAGACAGACAAGGAGGAGGGCCTGAGTAAGGTGAAGGTGAAGACAAAGAAGGTGACCACACTGGAGAGACCACCCGCACCGGAGGAGCCTTCAGACACAGTCCGGGCCCTCCGGGGCATTTGTAACGCAATTGAGGGTGTAAGGGTGTGCCTTGATCTCCAGAATGACATCCTCTGGAGCATTTTGCTCCTGGGGGTTGAGAAGGTATATGGCGAGGATGCAGAGGAGATCGATGCGGAGAAGGAGTTGGAGTCCACCAATGAAAAGGAGGCCTGCGGCAAGCTTGGGGACTTGTGGGCAGACAGGTTGGAGAATGACTTCAACTAGATCAGGAGCGGAGGACGGAGGTATAGTATAGTAATCATGTTTTCCTTTATTATTTTAATTTGTCAAGGAGTGAATGGTGTGGGGTGGAAAGGAATGTCAGAGTTGTTCTGGTGCTAGGATAGGATGGGTCCAGGCTTATCAGGGTACTTCCGATGGAAATCCTCAATAAGTTCTTTTGCGTTCCCTAACTCTGTAGTGAGTAACCAAGAGGTCTCATCATCAGTTCCTTCATATCCGAGCCATCGTACCAGGTACAGGAGTTGACATTGATGTCGTCTCCTATCAATTTTGGAATCAAGTATTTCCTCAATCTCATACTCCGGTTCACCATCAACCTCGACTGGGGATGGCAGAGGTTGGACTCGGTTTGGAATACTGTTCGGAGTGCATGGTTCTAACTGCAAGATGTGGAAAACTGGGTGTACAGAATGCATGGAGTCGGGAAGTTTCAGTGTAAGAGAATGTGTGCCAGGTTTGGCTATAATACTGAAAGGACTGAGGTATTTTTCAGAGAGTTTCTTTGAGGGCCTAGTGGAACGGAGGTATTTCGCCTTAAGGTATACCTGATCTCCGACTTTGAAGTCTGGAGCAGGACTGTGTTTCTTGTCTGCTGGTCCTTGGTAGTGTTTCTGTGCTTCCAGCATTTCCGACTGGAGGAATTCGTGAAGTTGATCCAAGTCCATAACATAGGACTGGGCTGCAGAGGAGGTAAGGCCATGGTCGGAATAGACAGAGATGTTGGGGTGGTATCCCTTATTAGCGAAGAAGGAAGATACACCTGTAGTAGCATTAGGCGCGTTGTTATAAGCGAACTCCACAAGGGGTAGGAGTTCTGCCCAGTTGTCCTGTTGGTAGTTGCAATAGATCCAGAGGTATTGCTCGAGTGTTTGATTAGCACGCTCTGTTTGGCCATTCCCCTCTGGGTGATAACCGGAGGTGAAATGGAGGCGCATATCTAGTGCTTTACCTAGGGATCGGAAGAAATGAAATACAAACTCAGAGCCCCTGTTGGAGGTGACATGGGAAGGGACTCCATGCTTGGAGAAGATGTGCAATAGGAATAACTTGGCTAGTTCAGCAGAAGTAACTGTATCATGAGTCGGGATGAAGACCACTTGTTTTGATAGCCTGTCTACCACTACAAGGATTGCTGTGTAGCCGTCCGAAGTGGGAAGCTGTTCGATGAAGTTCATGGAGATGGAGTTCCATGGTTTCTCCAGGACCAGAAGCTGCTTTAGAAGACCAAACGGGCAATGACAGGGGACCTTGGCTCTAGTGCAAGTGGTACAAGAACTGACGTAGTCTTTGACAAAGGTCCGGATACTGGGCCATATATACTTGCGGTGAATAAGTTCAAGAGTCCAGTTCTGTCCGAAATGTCCGGCGGTAGGGTGGTCATGGAAGATCCGGAGAATGTGGAGGCGTAGGTCATTAGCTTTGGGGATGTAGATGCGATTGTCCCATAGTAGGAGCCCTTCGGAGGAGATAGTCCATCGAGGGTCATCCTGTGACTCGGAGGAAATGAGGGATGATGCAACTGGATTGTTGGGTAGGGCAGAGAGAATGTCAGACTGAAGTTGTTCAACATCTAGGAGGACGGAGGCCCGAAGTAGTGAGAACTGTAGGTGAGTAGCCCGAAGGGACGATGCGAGCTGTTCTTGGGTAAAAATGGGCCTATAATTGTCCGGATTGATGCAAGTGAAGTCCTTATCCCCCTCTTTGGGGTAGACGTTCCAACATCTAGTTAGTGCATCGGGTTTAGCTCCTAGCTTACCAGGGCAGTAGCGGACTGCCATATTGAACTGGCAGAGGAACTCCGACCAGTGGGCCTGGCGGCACGTTAGGAGCTTGGTGGTGGAGAAGTACTTGAGATTCTTGTGATCCATGACAACGTCTATAGGAGTAGCGGAGCCTTCAAGGTAATGACACCAGGTAGTAAATGCTTCGAAAATTGCCAAGAGTTCCTTATCATGAGTGTCATAGTTCAATTCTGCTCTGGAAAGGGTGTGGGAGTAGAATGCGACAGGGTGAATTTCTTGATCAGAGCAGGTGATAGATAGGATGCCAGCTATGGCATAGTCGGAGGCGTCAGTTTCAATAGTAATTGGAGCATCCGGAGACCAGTGCACAAGCACCGGGGCAGAGGTGAATGCTTCCTTTAGGCATTTGAAAGACTTCTTGCAGTTGTTGGAAAAGTTCCAAGGAACTCCTTTGCGAGTGAGATGCATAAGAGGGATCACAATATCTGAATAACCCTGGATAAACTGGCAGTAAAAGTTGGCAAATCCCAGGAAGGACTGGATGTCCTTGACTTTCCTAGGTTCAGGCCAATCCAGGATTGTCTTGATCTTGTCGGAGGCCATAGAGAGGCCAGAAGGGGAGAGAATGAATCCGAGGTATTTGACGGTTTCCAAATGGAATTCACACTTTTCTGGTTTGAGATAAAGTCTGTTGGCGTGAAGGCACCAGAGGACTTTCCGGACATGTTTGTGATGCAATTCCAGGTCATGGAAGTAGATCAGTATGTCATCAAGGTAGATCACGACGCTTACATCCAACATGTCAGCAAATATGCTGTTGACAAAACATTGGAATGCAGCGGGGGTGTTGGTGAGCCCAAAGGGCATTACCAGCCATTCAAAAGATCTGTAGTGGGTCTGGAAGGAGGTCTTCCACTCATCTCCTTCAGCAATGTGAACCAGATGGTAGGCATGCCGGAGATCAAGCTTTGTATAAATCTTGGCGCCACTAGGGGCATCCAGAAGATCAGAGGTCCAGGGAAGTGGGTAGCAGTCTTTCTTTGTGATTTTGTTTAATCCTTGGAAATCAACGCATAAGCAGAGGGAACCGTCTTTCTTTTGGACAAAAAGAACAGGGGTGGTGTGAGGTGAGGACAATTGGTGGATGAAGCCTATCACCAGATGTTCATCCAGGAAGTCTCGGAGAGACTCTTGTTCGGAAGGGGACATGGAATAGATCTTTCCTATCGGAGGTGTTGCACCTTCCTCCAGCTCGATCTTCAGGTTGAAGGGCTGATGAGGCGCAAGTGTGTCGGCCTTCTTCTTGCTAAAGACGTCCTTGAATTCATAATACTCCGGAGGAACTCTGGAGAGGCTTATAGATTCCTCATGATTGTCAGTGACTGTAGCAGCACAAGCAGAGAGTGAGCGGAGGGAGATGGTGAACTGGACTGAGCCTTCCATCTTGCATGCTCACTTGAAAGCTGCAGCATTGACAAAGGAAATGGGTGGACATTGAAGTCTGGGTGCCTTGGGCAAATCCATGGTGTTTTCTTCTGGGGAGTGCTGAGTGTCAGGAATGGATATCCTGGAGTTGGGCCCTGGAAGGGCAGAACTTGACGTCAGGGTTGGCATTCTTGTGCTAGAAGATTGGAATGTAATGCTGCTTGTAGCCCAGTTAATCAATGGATTATAATGGGCAAGCCAGCAATGTCCTAATACTAGTGAACACGATGAATCCAACGAGGTTACATAGAATGTATCAGAGGTGGTTTCGCCTGTAGCAAAGGAAAGCGTTAAATCTATGGCAGAGGAAATGGAAGCAGATGAGGACCCGTCGAAAAGACGGAGGAGGATTGGAGGGGTGGAGTAAGTAGGGATATTGTTCTTCTTTACAAAAGTAGAGTCTATAAAGCAATGAGTAGAGCCAGAATTGAGAAGGGTGGGTACATTGAAAATAGAAAGGTAAGGAAGGGAAACAGGTAGAAGTAGGGAATTAGGGTTGGAAAGACAGGATGCGTTGAGATGGAGTTCCTGAGGGGCACAGTCCGGAGCAACACGACTACCAACCTGTGCTTTACTGGAGTCACATACTATTTTTTTGCCTTGGAGGAGGCAGAATTGGTGGCAGGCGTTGCTGGAGTAGTGGCAGCTGCACAGCCTTTTGCAGCCCTAGAGGTGGACTTTGGACACTCCTTGGCAGTATGTCCAGACTGTCCACAGAACAGGCAAAGTCCGAGCTTCATTTGGCATTGTTGTTCCTCTGGGAGGAGCTTGCCATCCTTGCCGAGCTTGGACAAAATGGAGTCAGAGGTGGAAGGGTTGTTGCCCTTCTTGAGGTTGGCAGAGACAGGGGTGCCTGCAGAGGTGCCTTTGGACTTGTCATTCTTAGGCTTAGGGGTTGATGGAGTATTGGATGGAGTGGGTGATGATTTCATTGTAGAGGAGTTCGAGTTACTTGTATGTGATCCTGGGGCTTTGGTAGCACACTGGATCTCTTCTTTGCACTTCCAATATCGGTGGTTGATTTGTTGGGCAAGTTCTCAGAGATCGTTAAGGTTGTCCGGCTTGCCTTGACGAGACAATTTGTCCTTGATGCAATCTGGAAGTCCTACGTAGAAGCTCCGGCAGAGGGCACCAGTGCCCCATTCGTGGACTTGGCTAGCCAAACAATTCCATTCAACAATGTACTTAGAGATCCGCTGATTGTCCTTCATATGGAGTTGCTCAAGTTGAGCTTCTGCATCAGCGACAGGGTTGTGAGGTCCGAAATTGGACTGTAATTCAATGAGGAAGTCGAGCCAGCTATCCATCCAAAAAGGACAGGTTCTGGGTGCCTCCTGTCCAAGAAGGTCCGGTTTGAAGTATTCGAGCGCAACGTCTTTGAGGTAAGATTGGGCGAAGGTGACCTTCTGTCGGTCTTTATGGAATGACTTTGGGTTTGCCTGGAAGGTTATCTCACATTGTATGATGAAGGGGCGAAGTTTCTTCAGGTCAGTCCCGTCGAAGGGGTCTGGTTCCCGAACCTTGGGTTTTGGACCCTCGGAGCTCCACTTCCTAACTGCATGTCAGGTCATTTCCCTAATGGCATCAGCCAACTGGGTAAATGGTTTGTATGCGAGTGGGACTTCATTGCGATCTTCTTTGTCATGGTCAATCCGGAATGGGTCCAGACTAGAGGCTCGACTTGAGGGACTCGATGGGTTGGAAGGTTCGCTACCATCGTCACCATCTCTGGGCTCCAGAGCTCCAGGGCGACCTGGGAGGTCTTTATCTTGAATTCTAAAGTGAGGGGTTCTGGGGGGTTCTTCTGCAGAGTCTGGTAGCTCCGTAAGTGGAGACAAGGTACCCATGCCTCGATGAGCAGATATAGATGAGGCAGGGGATCTGGCAGTGAAACTGATGAATCCACCAGGGATGCTTCAGTGACTGCCTAAGACAGTCTTGAGAGCAGATGGGTGGGAGGAGCAAGTACGCGTAGCCATAGAATGGTGAGCCTTGTAAGTGTGAGTACGAATATACTGTCAAGTCCAGTCCTCTGGTGTAAGTCCAAGGGGGCCAGAGTACCGTAAATATAATTGAAGGGGTTCGGGATAAGGACTTGGCGCAGAACTTGTGTGTCGTGCCCTTACCAAGGCTTGCATCCTTGATTTCAGAGGTTGGAGGTGTCAAGAGGAAAGACAGAGGTAGAAGATAAGGGACTCAAGACACGGGAGGGTGACTTGTGTTAATATTCGTACTAAAGTACAACTTGGAATTCGTAGAGTTTATATACTAAAGTACATAGCAGAATTTGGAATAAGAAATGGAGGCAATTATGAATGCGATACGGAGAAACACGGTGATCAGTAATCAAGATGGAGTATGGAGGTGAACTATGCTGGAGGGCGGTACACTAAGGAATGTAGAGTTACGAATAAAAGAACTAAGACAAATGAAAATGAGGCAGAGGCAGTGCCAGGTGCATGGTTCGGAGATGTGAATCCCGGAATCTAATCACCTGCAAGTTACCTAGTCAAAGCTGTGTGCGACCCAATATGGCACAAATTATGGTTTGGGTGGTGTGTGGGATGTGGTAAGGGTGTCTTGCATGGGAAAGTAGTTCAAATGATATGGACTTCGGAATTGTGCCGGAGTCTTCAGGATTTGCTTATAGAGGTTCCAGAATGGATATGACAGACCTCCCCAGCAACTCACCCACCCAATCTTCCTTTCATAGCGCATGTCATATCCATTCTGGAACCCCTATAAGCAAATCCTGAAGACTCCGGCACAATTCCGAAGTC
>JBBPTI010000454.1:0-14097 GCA_038093995.1 Tylopilus aff. callainus | reverse complement strand
GACCAATCCTGTAGCCAAGAGTAAGATCTTCATTTCATACACCAATAGTATGAGGTGAGGATTAGTGGTTGTTAGGGAATATTGCCATTAGTGAAAAACTTGCAAATATTTGGACAATTGTTTGAGCCACTGTACATGTGCTGCTGCCCAACCCTTGGGCAGTTGTGTCACCTAGGGTTGAGGCACCTCACACTACCCCTACTCCATCCTCATCCAAAATTGCACCACCCACACCAACACCCTCACATACCATTCTGACACCAGCCCCCTTAAACAGTAACGTTTCTCCTCACGCTGACCCCACTAACACTCTCATCCCTGCCCTGGCAGGACAATACAAATACTTGTGTCCCATCGAGGACAAAACCACCCCCTGCCACATCCTAGACCAGGTACTAGACTCTACAGTCCCTGTCCTGGTCAGGGACCTTATGTCAGTAGCCCCAGAGTTCTGCAAACAACTCTGTGAGCTTGCCACTACCAAATGAATAGCTGTCACCACTAATGTCGTACAAATCAATGAGTTAGCTGGCTGTGATCCTGGTGCAGTCAACCAAGAGTATGGAGACTGCATCCACCAAAATGATGATGGTCTCATTGTCACTCATCACACTGTTCCCCTGCACACAATTGACACAAAGGTATCCAGCACCAGTCAGACACTCACCACCGTCCTAGACTCCGGCTCAGAGATCATTGCCATGCCTAAACGGGTATGGGAAGGTCTCAGGCTCCCAGTTCAGTCAGACCACATAATGACCATGTTCAATGCTAACACTAGCATGGAAGCCACTGTTACGCTCACGGCTACGCTACGTTCCATTCTTTCCTACATTCCCTTCTTTAGCCACTTTGACCCACGCCACAGCACCATGACTCAGTCTTGTCCAAGTCCTGTTCCCACACCAGTAAGCACAGTAGCCACAGCATCTGGGCACCGGACCACGGTAGAGTAAAGACCCACTTACCTGGCTACTGATGCCACACCGCAGCACTTAGGCAACCCGCAGTCGCAATGGCGCCATATGTCGCCACCCGCTCTCACACCTATAGCAATACTCATGCATCACACACCATAAGTATGCCATCCATTCCCACTCCAATGGCATTAACCTCGCGATGGTGCCATCGCTCATCACCCTTTTCCACTCCAGTAGCGTTTAACCTGCAGCATCGCCCTCCTCGCATGGACCAGGCCAGTTTCTGTCTCGCACTTCCATATTTAGTAACCATGCCTGCCCTTAGCTAGTTTAGGCTCCGCTTGAATCCCGTCTGTAGTAGTATATAAGACCACCTGTAAATTATCAGAGCCCCAATCAATTCTTCTTGGGTCTTCCCTCACAAGGCACCCGCTTATAAGGAGTTTGATCCACCTTTCTGTTTCGCTTCACTTCACTACTAGTCCCCTTGTGCCCAGCACCCGGGACATCGTCTTGCTCGTTCCACTTGACGCCTCTTTGCCTTTGTGCCCGAGGTTGTTTCAGGCCTCCTCTTGCGCCAATGACCATTCTGCCTAAAAGTGTGTCTATGTTAGCTCATTTTGCCTCAGAGGAGCCAGAGGAACTTACCATAACTGTGTTGAATTGACCCACCCAATCCTGCATCTCCTCTCACAACTCCTCTTTGTTGTTGGGCATGCATTATGCCAATGTGTTGAGCTTCTCTATGACCACCTTGCATTGCTCCTTGAGGGTTTGACGGATGGCTGTGCCTGTGTTGTTTTGGTCCTGGTGGCAGTCAAATCAGCCTTAGAAGGAGGGTGAAACGACCTCGGGCACAAAGGCAAGGAGGCATTGAGTGGAATGAAGCGAGATGAAAGACCCGGGTGCAAAGCACAAGGGGTCGAGTAGCAAAGTGAAGCAAAACAGGAAAGTGAGTCAATCTCCTAGTATGCGGGTGCCTTGTGAGGGAAGACCCAAGAAGAATTGATTGGGGCTCTGATAATTTACAGGTGGTCTTATATACTACTACAGACGGGATTCAAGCGGAGCCTAAACTAGCTAAGGGCAGGCATGGTTACTAAATATGGAAGTGCGAGACAGAAACTGGCCTGGTCCATGCGAGGGGGGCGATGCTGCAGGTTAAACGCTACTGGAGTGGAAAAGGGTGATGAGCGATGGCACCATCGTGAGGTTAATGCCATTGGAGTGGGAACGGATGGCATACTATGGCGTGCAATGCACGAGTATCGCTATAGGTGTGCGACCGGGTGGCGACATAAGGCGCCATTGCAACTGCGGATTGCTTAAGTGCTGCGGTGCAGCATTAGTAGCCGGGTAACCAGGGCTTTACTCTACCGTAGTCTGGTGCCCGGATGCTGCAGCTATCTGTGCTTACCAGTGTGGGAAAGAGACCCGGGCAAGACTGAGTCGCAGCGCTGTGGCATGGGTCAAAGTGGCTAAAGAGGGCAATGTAGGAAAGGAATGGAATGTAGCGTAGCCGTGAGTGTAACACGACCCCCTCCTTAAGGCCCAGATTCCAAATGGGCAGCAGGGAAAATAGCACGAATGGCGGAGTGAGAGACAGGACAAGGGGTGGAAGGGTGGGCACGGTGGAAGGCAGCAAGCACATCAGGGGAGTTAGCAAGGTTGGAACGGGGTTTCCAAGTGCGTTCGGAGATGTCATACCCCTTCCAATGGACCAGATACTGAAGGCCACAGCCGGCCAAATGGGAATTGACGATGTATTCGACCTCATACTCAGGGATAGCAGGGTCAGCAGCCAGGGAAGAGGGATTGGGGGTAGGAGGGTGCTGACCAGGAAGTGGGGCTATGAACGGTTTAACCCACGAGACATTCAAGACGGGGTGGATACAGTAGGAGTGGGGGAGGTCAAGGTGGACAGCATTTGGACCGACAAGACCAACAATGGGAAACGGCCCGATCCAGTGATTAGTGAGTTTGGGGGATCCCGGAATAGAGAGGTGTTCAGTGGATAACCAAACCTTATCCCCGATGGAGTAGGAGGGGGCCAGAGAACACTTACTGGCGGCTGCTCGCTTCATTGAATCTTGTGAGGCACAAAGTCGTTCCCAGGCTTCCACCAGATGATCGGCGTACTGGTGAGCAAGGTTATCGGCAGTGGGTGACTGGGTGATAGTGGGCTCTATTCCAAGAACTGGGGTGTAGGTGTGCATGAGCTGGAAAGGGGATTTACCAGAGGCAGACGAAACCCTGGAGTTGATGGTGAATTGCGTGAGTGGGAGCCAGTCACTCCAGGAGTCCAGGTGGTCAGCGCAATAAGTCTGGAGGTATTGTCCTACCTCATGGTTCATCTGTTCTGTTTGCCCATCGGTCTGTGGGTGATAGGCGGTGGACAGTCATTGGTCTATCTGGAGCTGGCAGCAGAGGTCTGTCATAAGTCTCGAGGTGAACTGGGGACCCCGATCCGAGACAATGGACTTCGGGAGGCCGTGGTGCTTTCAGATGTGGTGCAGGTAGATATCGGCGAGGTCAAGGGAGGTGCAAGTGGAATCGCAGGGGACAAGCTCGACCGCTTTGGAGAAGCAGTCAACAATGGTTAGTATGGCGGTATACGAGTTGGAGAGAGGGAGTCCAGTGATGAAGTCGACTGAGATATCTTGCCAGGGCCCCGATGGAATGGGGAGTGGTTGGAGGGGCCCTGCGGGTGGTCTGTTAGAGGGTTTAACTTGGGCACACCTCAGACACCTCTTCACGTAGTTGGTGGCGTCAATTGCTAGGGACGCCCAATCATAGTGTCGACGGAGTAACTCCATGGTCCATGCAACCCTGGGATGGCTGGCCACCGGCGCATCATGGTGAAGGTGGAGCACTTCGGGTCTGCAAGTGGGGGGTACATACACTTTACCATTCTTCATCCTGCATCCATCCTCAATATGATATCCCTGGCTTTCTAACCTTTTCTGCACAGGGGCTGGAAGCTTGATGGTCTCGTGCAAGATCTTGTCTGTTAGCTGATCCCTGGAGTGGTGCAACACCGTAGCCTCCTCTGTATCTCCTTCCTTGGCTTCTTCCTGCTGTGCCTGGTTGTGCATGCAAACCTGTATCTGTTCTGGGGGAATCACCACCACATCATGGTTGTCCTCTGCATCTCCTACTGCCAAGTCCTCTTGGTGTGATAGCACGTTGGCTTTTCCCATGGTCATGCCGGACTTGTGGCACCACTTGAAGTTGAAGCGGGAGAGGTACTGGGCCCAGCGGGCTTGTCTTCAATTGAGATTTTGGCGGGTCATGAACCACTTGAGGTTTTCATGGTCGTTCCATACCTTGAACTGCTGCTCAGCCCCTTCCAAGTAATGGCGCCAGTCTTCTAGGCCCCTAATCACACTTAGCATCTCCTTGTCGGCTATGGGGTAGTTGCACTCTTCCGGGGTCATTGCATGTGAGGCATATGCCATGGGATGCCATCAGTCTTCTTCTTCCACCAGGAGAACCCCTCCGGTTGCATATGAGGAGGCATCGCACTCGAGCCGGTACTTCTTGTTATGGTCTGGGTAGGCCAGGACCAGGGCAGTGGTGAAAGTTTCCTTAAGGTGGTCGAAGGCCGCTTGGCGCTGGTCAGTCCAGCAGAAGGGTTCATCTTTCTTGGTTAGGTCATGGAGCGGCTGTGTGATGTGGGCGAAATCTTGTATGAAGCGGCGGTAGAAGTTGGCCATGCCTAGAAAGGCCCGAACTCCTCGAACAGTGGTGGGGACTGGCCATTCCTTTATGGCGGTGACTTTACTCAGGTCCATGCTTACCCTGTTTACCCCTACGATCATTCCCAGGAATTCCAATTCTTTTACTCTGAAGGTGCACTTCTCTGGCTTAACAAAGAGGTCGTTTTCTTCTAACCTCTTGAGGACTTCCAAAACTATTGCTTCGTGAGCTTTGTGGTCATCCGAAGGGGTGAAGATAAGAAGGTCGTCGATATAGACCATGACGTTTTCAGCCATATCGGCGAAGATGTTGTTCATCATGGTTTGGAAGGTGGCAGGCGAGTTGCAGAGTCCAAAGAACATTACTAGTGGCTCGAATGTGCCACGGTGGCAGGTAAAAGTGGCCTTCCATTCATCTCCTTCTTTGATGTGGACATTGTTATACCCCCACCGGAGATCCATCTTGGTGAAGAGGCGGGCAGTGTGGAGTTTGTCGATTAGCTGAGCAATGAGCGGAAGTGGGTAGTTGTTGCAGACTGTGTGCTCATTGAGGTATCAGTAATCCTGGACCATGCATTTGTGACCATCTTTCTTTGGGATGAAGAAGACCAGCAAGGTCTGTTCGGACTTGGAGGGCTGAATGTATCCCTTGGCAAGCTGTTCATCCATGAAGTCATCGACTTCCTTCTGCTCCTGGGGGCTAAGGGGGATGTTTCGGCCCATCTTCGGCACAAAGGTATCCTTTAGCTTGATGGCATGATCCCATGGTTTTCGGACTGGCATTCGCTCAGACTCCTTCTGCTCAAAGGTCTTGAGGTAGTGGTGATACACTGGGGGTACTACTGTAACTCTCGGGGAGCTTTTCCTTCTTGCTGTTTTCCAGTGTACTGTTGCTCCTTGGTGACCCGGATCTCCTGTTCTTCTGCTCGGTGGATGACCCGCGATACTCCGGAGTAATTACACAGCTCTGGGCAGTCTGGCATATGGACTGTACCGGTCTTCCAATTGATCTGTGGGTTGTGTTCTTTTAGCCATGTATATCCCAAGATCAGATCTTTGCTTCCTAAATTGGTTACCTCTACCCAGGTCTTTTCTATATGACCCTGGTATTCCAATAAGACGGTGGCCGTGTGGGTAACAGGCCCCGCTTTGTTCAGGGTCCCATCAGCATTGTACACATATATGGGCTGTGGGAGTTCCTCAGTAGGGATATGGTTTTGGCGGACATACTCTCGGTGTATGAATGAGGATTGGGCACCGCTATCAAGCAGGGCGGAGGCCAGTATGAAGTCGCCGGTGCGAGTCTTGATTTGGACCTGCATTAGTATCTCTTTTCGTTTCTGTTGCCCTAGTATGCGAATCTGTGGGGGGTTAGTTGGGGTTTCTTTGCATGCGTGCGGAGGAGTATACTTGTTAGAGGAATTAAGCATGGCATTGGGTTCACGGTTGCCACTGAGCTGCTGGGGAGTGGGCTCCTCTAGACCAGGCAATCTAAGGGGAATACACCATTCTCAGTCTTTAGAGATGATAACATGGGTAATAGGGGCGCGCTTGGTTGGAATCTTATCGGCCTTTGGAACACCCAATGTGTTGTAGGGAACATTATTTCCCTACAGTTGTAGACAGGGAAATGGAGCCCATACACCCCCTCACCAACAGCTCTGATGCACCGCATCCCGAACCCCCAGCAAGTCCGAGCATGTCTACCTCAAGTCCAAGAAATCTGATGGTCTGGTAAGTCTGGTCGGAATTCCATGCATTAGCTAGACCTCTCCCTCTTGTTCTCTTATTCCACTTCATTTCATCTTTATTCCCTTCACCCTTGGACTTTCTACTCATAGCTACACCATATACCACTAGAATAGGACTTTCCACTGTCAGGGATTTCACCTGATGGCATACTACAATATTCCGCGTTCCTAGACCCTGGTGACATATACACCAGGGTCCTTCCCTCATTTTCCTCCACTCATTTCCTTTCCGGCAACTTAGATAGTTTAAATACTTAGTACCTAGTGAAGGAAAAAAAAAGGAAGCCTTTTGGCTCCCATCATCCATCGTCCATTGTTACCATCATGAACACATCATCTATCACACTCATTATCGTCTCACACTACTCCCAAGTACCTAGCAAGGACACCACTACTCACCCTTTTCACTCATTACTAATTCCGAAACTCCGGAATTCTATTTACTTCACTTGGAATTGCTAGAGCGCGTCACTTAGCTGGGTAAGCAGTCTAGGAAACTCTTCTGACCACCTCCCCTCCTACAGAATCCCTTTGGGGCGAACCTATCGCCTCCCCACTTCTATTCTGCAGACCCAGACCTAGGTTCTACCTATACAGGTCACTGGGTTATTTAGTTCTTACAGTGTTCCTTAGGCCCTGCCTTTTCCCTTCATCTGGGATCCTTTGATTGGAAAATCCAAACCCATCTCCGGGTTGTTTCTCTTGTGTATTTCTTCTGCCAACTCGGCAATCTTAACCGGCGCTTCAGAGCTGGTGGCTTCTTCATTCTTGGCTAGCAGTATCCTCCACAGCGTGGTTCTCCTGGTGCAATGAGCGCTATGCCCACCATGAACAAACTTACAGGCTGGGCACTGATTTATCTTTGGCTTCCAGCATTCTCGAATTCTGTGGCCGGTTTGTTTGCAATTGAAGCACTTTGCGCAGGCGTCGCTGCTCGGGAGGGCGTACATGTCTTCTTCGGTGTTCTCCCGCGCTAACCCTCGACTGCTAATCCTCGCAGGGGCCTTCCTTTTGTACCCCCTAATGAAGCCGAGCGCTTCCATTGCACATCTGGTCTTCCTGATGTTGTCCAAATAGAGTGCCGGCTTGTCCTGGTGCTTTCCCTCTTTGAAGATCTGCAATATAATGTGGTGGGCCATGTTCTGCTCCAAGAGGCGAACCGCATGCGTGTCATCGATCTGCGCTTGCTGGTACAAAGCTTCCCAGCAGACTAAGAAGTTGTCGGTCCGCATGTTTTGCTGCTTGAACTCCTCCAGCTGGCAGCAGGCCCAGTCTTTCTGATTGGCGGCATGGAAGAGGCCTTCAATTTCAGCCTCGCAGTCAGCCCACTTGTATGCATTGCCTCAGGCTAGGCATGTTTGTGCGAAGGGGCCGGCTTTGGGTCCTTTGAGCTGGGAGAGTATCACCACTACCGCTTCATAGCTTCCCGTGGGGGTGACATGTGCGTTGATTCAGAGCCATGCTTTCATCTTGGCCCACCATTCTTCAAACTTGGTGATCATTCCATCGTATTTGCCTGGGTCCGCAAACAATTCAACTTTCTTCAAGGTACCTGAAGGGCCTGCTGCAGCGATCTGACCCTGTAGAGTGACTACTGTTGCCTGTCTGGTTGTCACCAGCTGCTCAAGACAGATAATTTCGTTGTTGGACGTGTGCAGCGATTGAGCGAGTTGGATATTCTGGGTGGTGACAGTAGTGAACTCAGCCGCAATGGCAGCAAGCTTGTCCAGTAAAGGAATAGTGGGGTCTGCGATGGTATCAAGGAGTACCTGCGACATACTGGGAGTGGACTTCTTTCTTGATTACTGGCGCCTTGTGTTTCTTATACCAGCTGCGGCTGGGCCTTTCAAATGGCAGGGGCGCTAGAGGTCTTGCACGGACTACAGTCTTCTGATCTCGATAGTCTCCTGGATGCAGCCTATTGAGGATCCTGATTACTCTTCCTTCAGGATGCATTCGGTGTTCTCTTGGCTTGCTGAGTAATCCCCCTATAGCTAAAGCTGGGAACAATTCTTCAATTAAATCTGTAAAGAAAAACTACCAGTCATCCTGGGGTGCTGACTCTGCCCAGTTGGTAGGGATAGTCTTGTAGCGGAAGTTGCAGCCTTGTGTGCCAGTGGGAGTGGAGATGATGAGGGAGTATTCGCCTGTAGGTAACTGTAAAGAAATCAAAAGGGTATTGCGATCAAATTGAATGTGGGTAAGAAGACAATAAATGCAGAACACAAGTAGCAAGAAAGAAATAAAACAAGAAGCTAAAAGAGAATACCAGAAAAAAAGCGGAAACATCCTTGAAAGTGAAGGCTAAAACTAAAAAAGGGGGAAGGCACAAAGAAGTAAGTACAAAAAGAAAGGCTAGAGGAACTTGCTTGGCTGCTTCAGAAGGTGTCTTGGGCAGAGGTGGCCTGGCTCATTGAGACTGTGCACCAGTACAGTACCAGATGTCCTGGACTGTCTCAGGTGCAAGTGGAATGGTGGGAAACGGAAGGGGTGGCGAAGGCAATCTGGCCTACAACAGGCGTGGTAATCTGGCAAAGGGGGAAGGGGAGCAGCGAGCTGGGCTTCTATGCGGGCTGCATACTCCTCGTAGTGACGGGTTTGTTCTTTGGCTTCAGCGATGAGCCAGCGAAGAGTAGAAGGTGAGGGGATAGGTGGTGTGGGGCAAACAAAGTTGTTCGGATCGATGTCAGCGACTGGAGATGGGAGATAAACAAGTGTGGGCGTATCTGAAGCCCTGGACCTCGCGGCAAAGTCTGCTATGGCCTGGTCAATCTCTTCTCACAGCTCTCTCTGCTCTCTCTCAGCAGCAGCAGCGGCATTGGCTTTGAGTTGGGAAGCAACGGTGGTGAGAAGGTTGAGGTTAATGGGGCGAACTGGGCAAGGGGCGACTACTAGACAGTGTCCGCCTGTTGTGCTGCCAACGATAACAGCAGGGGCCGACTTGGCATGTGTACCGTTCACTAGTGTCCTTCCATGTCAATAAGGGGGACGCGGGCTCTGCTCTGCTTACTGATAGCAATGAAGTTGGTGATGGGTGGGGTGTTTGGGGTGGCCGAAGAGTGACAGCAGTGAATGGGAGAATCAATTCTTAATGAAATGACCTCGGGCACAAAGGCAAGGAGGCGTCGAGTGGAACGAAGCGAGACGAAAGACCCAGGTGCAAAGCACAAGGGGTCGAGTAGTGATGTGAAGCAAAACGGGAAAGTGAGTCAATCTCCTAGTATGTGGGTGCCTTGTGAGGGAAGACCCAAGAAGAATTGATTGGAGCTCTGATAATTTACAGGTGGTCTTATATACTACTACAGATGGGATTCAAGCGGAGCCTAAACTAGCTAAGGGCAGGCATGGTTACTAAATATGGAAGTGTGAGACGGAAACTGGCCTAGTCCATGTGAGGGGGGCGATGCTGCAGGTTAAATGCTACTGGAGTGGGAAAGGGTGACGAGCGATGGTGCCATCGTGAGGTTAATGCCATTGGAGTGGGAACGGATGGCATACTATGGTGTGCAATGCGCGAGTATCACTATAGGCGTGCGACCAGGTGGCGACATAAGGCGCCATTGCAACTGTGGATTGCCCAAGTGCTGCGGTGTGGCATCAGTAGCTGGGTAACCGGGGCTTTACTCTACCATAGTCTGGTGCCCGGATACTGCAGCTATCTGTGCTTACTGGTGTGGGAAAGAGACCCGGGCAAGACTGAGTCGCGGTGATATGATGGTAGGAAGGCTGAGAGGACTATGTAGGTAGGGACATCTAAGAGTCCAGGCCTTCAATACCGTAGAATTAGTGGTGGGAACAGTATGTTTGTCCCAAAAGAGACTCTAAGGAAAGGGAAAGGTTCTGGGAAAAGTCCGAGCGATGGCACTCAGCAGTATGAGAAAGTCCGGTTGCAGATCACATGCAAGTCCGAGAGTCTGAGAGATTTCGAAGCTTTTGGGTTGCAGGGGAAACGGTTTGAGCTCAGTGGATGGTTCACTGAGGTCGTTTAGAGAAGTTGAAAATGATGTTGGTGACGGTGATTTGTGAGCCAAAAGGGAGCTGTCATTCCCATTCTGTACAACAGCATTATAGTCCAAGTATGCTCAGACTCTAACGACGTCTAGGTAACACTAACCAACGGCAAGAGACTAAATACGGGTATTGAAACACTATATCAAACTGTCAAGATGAATCAGAAAAAAAGAGGACCGCCCTGTAGATGGTGTGACATCTATACTGAGTCCATCACACATGATTGGGCCCAGTCTAAGTAGGCTTGAAAGGAAAATAATGTCCCTGCCGTCCACAGATGGCACGTTGCAAGGAAGGATGGTGGGTGCGAATAAAGGGGTAAAGTGATCGATAGATAAGATAAAGGGAAATATACGAGGGTGGAAGGAGAGACTGTGGTAGTCCGATATAGTCCAAGGCCTCATCGACCTGGACTGTGCTGTGGACTGCGGTGAGCACGGACGGAGTAGTGAGGACATAGTGGGGAAGATGATAAGGTGGTAGGGGGCGGTATAACTGCAACAGAAGGGGTCTTATGCCTACAGAGACAGGCTGGTCTCTACAGCGGTGCTGTGGCATGGGTCAAAGTGGCTAAAGAGGGCAATGTAGGAATGGAACATAGCGTAGCGTAGCCGTGAGTGTAACAGAGGGCATTGAGAGATATGTCTGAGGGACAACAAGGATAAAAGTTAAGAAAGACAGACCAACACAGTCTACATGTCTTCAACCACTCTCACTTGTGTTCAGACTCCACTCATTTGATGAGTTAGCATCCACCTGTGACTGACTGAGGACAGTCAGTATCTAAGTCCCCCATGGATGTAGAGACCAGCCTGTCTCTGTAGGCATAAGACCCCTCCTGTCACAGTTATACTGCCCCCTACCATCTTACCACCTTCCCCACCATGTCCTCACTACTTCATCCATACTCACCGCAGTCTGCAGCACAGTCCAGGTTGACAAGGCCTCGGACTATATCAGACTACCATGGTCTTTCCTTCCACCCTCATATGTTTTCCTTTATCTTATCCATCAATCACTTTACCCCTTTATTCACACCTGCCATCCTTTCTTGCAATGTGCCATCCACAGACAGCAGGGACTTTATTTTCCTTTCAAGCCTACTTAGACCAGGCCCAATCACATGTGACAGACTCAGTATAGATGTCACACTGTCTACAGGGCAGTCCTCTTTTTTTTCTGATTCATCTTGACAGTTTGATATAGTGTTTCAATACCTGTATTTAGTCTTGTGCCGTCGGTTAGTATTACCTAGATGTCATTAGAGTCCAAGCATACTTGGACTATAATGCTGTTGTACAGGATGGGAATGACAGCTCCCTTTTGGCTCATGAATCACTGTCACCATCACTGACACTATTTTCAACTTCTCTAAATGACCTCAGTGAACCATTCTCTGAGCTTGAACTGTTTTCCTTGCAACCTGAAAGCTTTTAAATCTCTCGGACTCTCAGACTTGCACATAATCTGTGACCGGACTTTCTCATACTGCTGAGTGCCATTGCTTGGACTTCTTCTGGAACCTTTCCCTTTTCTTAGAGTCTTTTTTGGGATGAACATACTGTTCCCACCACTAATTCTATGGTACTGAAGGCCTGGACTCTTAGGTGTCCCTACCTACATAGTCCTCCCTGCCTTCCTACCATCTTATCAGCAAGCAACTGAGCTAAGGGCCAAGGAAGAGGAAAAAGTGTAGCAGGGCCTGTGCATAGCATCAAGTACAGTGTGATTGTAACACCTTCCAGTCTGTGGAGGCAGAGAAGATTAGTAAGTTGTTGATATATACCACAATATCAGGTATGTCATGGAATAGGTTGTTCATTATGGTCTGAAAAGTGGCTGGTAAGTTACAGAGATCAAAGAACATCATGGTGGGCTTATAGGCACCCTGGTGGCATACAAAGGCCACCTTTCACTCATCTCCTTCTTTAATGTGGACATTATTATATCTCCAGCATAAGTCCATTTTGATAAAGAGTTGTGCAGCTTTTAGTTGATTGACAAGCTGTGATATAAGCGGTGTAAAGAAGACAAGGACTCCAAAGTGGACTTTGGTAGAAGTCCTAGAAGTTCTAGGGGTTATCAGTGTGTGTGGGGAGTGATAGGTTCACCCCTAAGGGACCCTGAAGCACAGAGAGTGGAGCAGAGAAGTCCTTGAGTAGTCAACCAGTGAGAAGCGCAAGTTCAACGGTCTTGTAGAGCACTAGTGGTCAGGGGCAGTGATGGGAGATGAGATGGTCATAATTGGTAAGTGGTAGTGGTGCGGTGAACAGTCAGTAAGTGGTAAACAGTCAGTGAATGGTAAATGGTGCAGTAAGAGCTAAAACAAGAGCTGCATTCCAAGTTCCTATGACATCACTTTATAGTCTGGGAATGCCCAAGACTTAGGTACGATTGTAGGAACCTGAGTCTAAAGAAGAAACAAGAATAAACTAGTCGAGAGAATATGAAATGAAACAAAACTGACGGTCTTCTGAACTTATTGACAGACTTGTATTCAGTCAACCAGTCCTACTGTACAAGATAAGAAAGGGGGTGTGAAGGTAGAAACAAAAGGGGCATAGAGACTGTACAAAAGGACATGAGATATAGGGATACCACTATAGAGATGTACCACTCTCTACATCTGTGGGGGACTTAGTGACTGACTGTCCCCAATCAGGTCACATAATATGCATTGATGCAGGATTTGAAACAGTGGGTGCATCACAACTACAAGTCCACTGTCAGTTCACTTCTTCTTCATCTATCCTCACTTCTCTACACTACCCAACCATGTCCAGCTGATTCAAACAAAACTGCCAACTCATGAACACCAGCATGGCACATTGAGTGAAGCTGCAAGGTGCCTTTCATGAGGCCACTGAGGCACTCAATACCGAGGCAATAACAAGGCTGGAAGACAGTGAGGGGCTATGGGAGGAGCAGGACAACTGGGTGAAGCAATTTGGGGCAAGGATGGTGAGTCCAAAAAGATGTGGGGTGTGGACACTAATAAGACTGTTACTAGGATGCCTGAAATGCTGCGACTGAGGCAGTGGTGAATCTTGGGCTTGACACATCATTGCCTGAAGACATCAATGTGCAACTTGATGAGGCCAATGGTTTCTTCTATGCCTGGTCAGTTCATGAGCCCATGGTTTCCAAGATGGCCAAAATGCAGCAAGATGAAGTGGTCGCTGGACCTGTTGAAGGACTTGCCCTTGTGGAGGATGAGATGGATGCCATGCAGGAAAACGTGCCAGCAGTGGATACAGCAAGGCATACTGCACCATCTGATGGGATGTCTGAGGTGTCATCCATGAAGGTATGTGGTGTGAATATCTAATTGTGAGCTACTAATGGTTGTGTAGAGGGTGTGCAATGACAACGACAACAAGGACACAGCTGTAAAGAGGCTCAAGCCCTTGGACATACTGCAGGTGAGGCAGTGGACTGACAAGGTCTGTGCACAGTGCTGGGCTGCCAACGCAGATGAGCAGTGTGTGCCAGGTCCAGGTTCCACCTGCAAGCAGTGCTACAATTGCCAAATCAAGTGCAACCTGAGCACTGGACAGGCAGCCCCACAGAAGAAGGTGGCCACAGAAGTGGGAGCAGTGTGGGCCACTGCTAAAGGTAAGTAGTCTTGTGGTGGTAGCAGCATGAACTCACGATCTGCTAGAGCCTGCACCAGCAGTTACGAAATGGCTGACTTGCACAGCAACCAAGGCTGGGTCT
>JBBPTI010000453.1:0-14099 GCA_038093995.1 Tylopilus aff. callainus | reverse complement strand
CATCTCAATGACCTGAGGTCTGGACTACCAGACTAACATACACCAAACCAACTGGTCCACTTCTTGGACCTCCATTAAGTGGTTCCCAACTTCATCTCACTGATCCCCTTTACCAGAGTCCCTTTTGGGGTGAACATAATTGCTTCCCCTCATACCCAGGATGATAAGAACTAGTAGATTTTGCTCCTAGTCTGCTCCCAGGCATCCTAATTACTTTACAACTGGAGCCCACTGCAAGGGACTCAGAAAAGGATTTCAGATGAAGTCTTCAACCTACTGCATGCTGACAAGAGCTCAAAAATATTTTGGATCAATTCTGGAATCTCCAGATAAGTGAAGATTCCTTATTGCTTCAGCCCATATCACTGAATTCCACTGCCCACAACTGCCTCAATCTACCTGAAACATCCAACCTTCATTCAGGTACCCCTCTGGAAAGCCACTGAACACCTTCCAACATTTTCTGGGATCAGTCCAATTGGTCCTCATCCCACATCCAATCTCTGACCACAACATCTGAAAACCTACTGATACTGGGACATATAAAGATGTTATTCAAGGATAAGGCTTGTCTAACTCATTGTTGGGAGAGTTTGACTGAACACCCAAGTTTTACCAGTCTGATCCCTGGTGCCTTTGTTCAGTCCACACCTCATAGGCAGATAGGAGATTCATTCAGAATCAACCCATCATCCCCATCTCCTTGACAATCATCATCTCCATTATCATCCCTATCATCATTATGACTGAGCAAAATAGCACACTGCTTGTTATCCTTATCATCTTCATTATTATCTGACTCACCACCCCCTTTGCTTTCTTACCTCTTACAACCTGTGTCACCATCCTTTCATTGTAGTCTGTATTATGCTTTGCTCTTCCACCACTACCCTTTCACTCCATTCTTTCCTACATTCCCTTCTTTAGGCATAGATCCCCATGGACCTGAGTCATGACTCAGTAACATCTGCCTTTACTCCCATGCCACAGTAGCAGCTTATAGCATGAGGGCACCTGACCAAGGTAGCATAAAGCCCCTCTTACCTAAGCAGCTGACAACACAGTGACTGCAGATGGTGCCATCTCTCACCATACTTGCACATTCTGTCCCCATGCCAATGGCATTTCTCCCACATATTGTATGATTCTCTTATTTCTTTTTTCCCCAATTGCAGAACTCCTGCTATGGTGCCATCTCCTCTCATTCTATCCCATGTCAATAGCCAAAACCCCTCAACACTGCCCCACTCACATGGACCAGGCCAGTTTTCGTCTTGCACTTCCTTACTTGGTAACCTGGCCTACCCTTATGCTATTTAGGTGGAGTTCCAATCTAGGTAGCTAGTAGTATATAAACCCCCATGTAATTTGTCAGAACTCCAATCAATTCTTCTTGGGTCTTCCCTCACAAGGCACCTGCTCTACTAGAAGTTCAATCCATTCTATTTCACTTCCTACACCTCCCACTACATGACCAGAGGTACTGAGTACCTGAGGTTGTTTCAGTCTGATTCCACCAGTAAATCTGTTTTGACATCTAACCACTTCCAGGCTATTGTCTGCAGTTCCACTTACCTCTACTGTAACTCTATTGTCCAACCCAACTGTCATTTATCCTGTTCTACTGCTTGCTTCTCAGCCTGCAATGGCAAACCTGCTTCTGCAGATGCCCCTCTGGGAAACCCAGAATGCTCCCAAATTTGATGGGAAGATCCCATCACTTTTATCCTATTTTTTAGAAGATGTTGATATCTTAGCTACTGCTTCCAGTCTCATCAACCAGGAAAAGATTAAGGCTGCTCTCTGGTATGCTGATCTAGAGGAATCTGAAGGTTGGGAGTTGCTGGATAAAGCAACCACCCAAGTTCCAGACTGGGATAACTTCATCACTGCCATCAAGAAGTTATTGTTACGCTTTGTGCCTCTAGCACTATACTTCCACTCTTTCTTTCCTACATTCTCTTCTTTAGGCATAGATACTTGTGCCACAGTGCCATGACTCAGTAACATCCACCCTTGCTCTTATGCCACCTCAGCATATGCTTATAGCATTAGGGCACCTGACCAAGATAGCGCAAAGCTCCTTTTACCTAAGCAGCTGACACCATAGCAACTGCAGATGATGCCATTGCTTGCCATACCTGTGCACTCCATTTGGATGCCAATGGCATAACTCCCACATATCATATGATTCCCTTATTTCCTTTTCCTTCAATTGCAGAACTCCCACTATTGCGTCATTGCTTGCCATCCTACCCCATGCCAATAGCCATTATCCCTCAGTACAGCCCTGCTTGCATGGACCAGGCCAGTTTTCACCTTGTGCTTCCATACTTAGTAACCTGGCCTGCCCTAATGCTATTCAGGTGGAGTTCCAACCTAGGTAGCTAGTAGTATATAAATCCCCCATGTAATTGTTGGAACTCCAATTGTGTTACGATCACGCCATACTTGATGCTATGCATGGGCCCGCGTTACACTTTTCCCTCTCTTTGGCCCTTAGCTCAGTCGCTCATACTCCCTCGCTACGCATTCCAGTACCGCTACGATCCCCTACGATACAGTGCTCCTCGCCCCTCGTCGCCCTACAGTCGCCACTCACCTCTGCTTCCACTACGGCTCCCTGCATGTGACCTACAGTCCCACAGTCACCTGACGATACTCGATCCATCAGCGATGCCTCGCGGCACAGTCTCGCACCAGTCACATGACCCGCACATGATATGATCTAGATTCGACCACATAGCCATACTCGGCACAGTCCTCATGCCTCAGACAGGCATGGCCCCGCTAGCGGATGACACAGCACTCATAGAGAAGGCCACCCCTTGAGATACTAGAGACCCCAGACTCCTGCACAGTCGCCTGACACAGGCACAAGCACGCACTCACCGCTAACATGGCTCGCACCCCATGGATAGGCTCATCCAATGGCTCTCGCCCTCAGACTTGCCCACGGTATGTCACTGCATCGCAACCCTTTGCCCTGACATCGCCTTCGGCATCCCGCACCCCCGGTTCTGCTCCGAAGTCCCGCATCACGCCATATCGCACCATAGTCATGCAATCGCTCGCCACCACATTGCCCTCGTACCTCAGCCTATAGCGATACTCATGCATAGACATGAGCATGACTCATAATGGGCTCATGCCAATAGCCATTCACCCGCACCACAGCCTACGCCTTACGCCGTACAGCCCCGCATAGCTGCACACTGCCCCGCACTGCCTAGAGCATAGCCCCACGGACATGGACCAAGACACCTCTTTGACCCACAGAGACCCATAGACTCTGCAAAGACCATATACGGTAACTAAGCCGGCCCTTAACGGACCATATGTAGTAATAGTATACAAATACGTACAAACCCTGTAACAGTATATAAACCCCAGCCGCTATCCCTCAAGACCCTAGCTTATTATTGATGGGTAGTGGCTACTACAGCTACTAGACCTAGACCCACAATGCCGCTGTACTACTAGGGTCTTGGAGGCTATTGACTAGGCTGCTGTATAAACACCTATTGCCTTCCCCGCTTTCTTTTGTACAAACAGTAAGACCCACAACAGCACGGCTCCCCTTGAAGACACGTTGCAACTCTCACCATCGCTGCCGGCATTCGCCACTACTAGCCCTAGGCTTGACAGCTCAGGCTCGAGTTGTTTCAAATTGATTCTTTTTGGGTCTTCCCTTACAAGGCACCCAGTTATAAGAAGTTCAACTCATCCCCACTACCTTTGTACACTTTCATACGCCCTCTGCTATGCAGCCAAAGGTACTAAGTGCCCAAGGTTGTTTCATTAAGAATTGATTGCCACTTTGCCATCATTGACCTTTGACTTTCCTGAAGCCCCCTATCCTCTTCTCAACCAGGACCCTCACAGCAGTGAGCTGTACTGTACCTACATTCAGCCTTTTTAATGTAGAAGGAAACTAGTGAACACTCATCGTGCCCAGTCAGCCCACGCTTCTCTCATGGCAGAGCAAGAAGTCGCACAGCATCTAGTATTCACCCCTCGCCCACAGCACCCAATCAATCTCGCCCTCCTCACCTCCATCGCTTCACACCTTAAAGCTGACCTCTCTGCTGAACTAGAAAGGGAACAGCAGGAGTTTCAGAAAGAGTTTGACAAGAGAATTGCTAAGTGGAGCAGACGGACTACATGGGCATTGTCAGCTATGCCTGCCTTGCAATATCCCCCTTTCCCTTTTGCTGATATCGATTCAAATGACTTCATCCCGCCTACACCTCCTCTCCTTTCACCCACTACTCTCCAATGCCTTATAAATGAGGCAGAGGAATATCAATGCCAGTGCGCCACCTACACCACCTTTATTGAGGCACAACTTGCTCGCCCCCTTTCCTACTTGCCAGACTATCATGCCTGCGATAGATCTTACCCCTTTCGTCATCCACAATGCCAATCTCAGCCAAACAGACCCACTGGTTCAAGTATTGTTTGCAGTGAATAAACCCCCAGATATCTGCACCCTTGAGAAAGCTTGAGGCAACCCACAAAGTTTCTTTAACTCTTTTATTTCTTACTTGTTACTCACTTCTTGTCCTCCTCTTCATACCTACAGATGTTCCCCACCTTCTTTTACTACTCCCTGTTAACTTCTTGTTTTATCAGTTTCTTATTGTTTGCCTTTCTTACTTCATTGTTCATACAGTTCAGCAGAACTATAATACCCTTGTTCTTTTCTTTCACACACCTTATGGCGAGTACTCCATAGGCACTACCTCCACTACTGCTTTACATGGAGAGACTTTTTGCTACAACACCAATAGCAATGGTTGGCCCACAGAACAGCCAGCCAATGATTGGTAGTTATTCTCTGAAATCACATTTGCTCTCAGTTTAGCCATAGGGGGATTACTAAGCAAACCAAAGAAGCATTCAGATCCAAGGAAGATATGGATCTTAAACAGGCTGAGACCTGGAGATTGGCGAGATCAGAAGACCGTCATCCACTCGAGACCTCTAGCACCACTCCCTTTTGAGAGCTGAAGAAGCTGAAGAAGCTGGTACAAGAAAGCTGAGAAGAAAACCATCAGAAAAGAAACCTGCTTCTAGTATGTTGCAGGCACTCCTCAACCTCTTGGCTAACCCTACTGTTGGGATGCATGACAAGCTGAATGCAGTGGTGAACAAATTCACTACCATAATCCAACAAACTGCACAGCTTGCTAGGTCATTGCAAGACCCCAACAATGAGATTGTGAGGTTGGAACAAGTCATTACCACTGAACAGCAAACAGTCGCAACACTCTGAGGCCAGATTGCAGCCACTGGTCCCCCTGGGACAGCAAAGAAGGTTGAACTGTTCGCAGACCCTGGCAAGTATGACGGGAACATCGCCAAGTTCGAGGAATGGTGGGCAAAAATGCAGGCATGGCCAAGAGTAAATGCGCACATTGCCCCACAAGGAAGCTATGAAGCAGTAGTCGCAGTGCTCTCCCACCTCAAAGGACCCAAAGCTGGACCCTTCACCCAGACCCAACTAGCCAAGGGCCCTACTTATGCATGGGCTGATCTAAAAGATGAAGTAGAGGGACTTTTCAGAGCTGCTAACCAGAAAAACTGGGCTTGTTGCCAGCTGGAGGAGTTCAAGCAGGGTAATATGTGCATCGACGACTTCATTGTGTGCTGGGAAGCCCTCTACCAGCAGGCCAACATCAATGATATGCATGCTGTCCAGCTCCTTGAACAGAACACTTCAAGGGCCATCATCACCTAGCTATTCAAAGAAGGAAAGTGCTCCAACATCCCCACAGTCTACTTGCAGAATATCCAAAAGACCAGAACAGGCATGGAAGCATTGCTGTTCATCCATGGTGGAGAAAGAAGGATCACCCCCAGGATAAGCATGTGGGGGCTAGCTGAAGAGAATGCTGAAGAAGCAGTCTATGCACTGAGTAGCAACAATAGCCGGTCCAGGTGCTTCAATTGCAAATGCACTGGACATCACATCAAGGAATGTTGCCAGCTGAGGGTCAACCAATGCCCTTCTTGCAAGTTCATCCAAGGCAGCCACAGCACCCATTGCAAGATGAGGAGAACAATTCAGCGGATCCTGTTGGGAGAAGAAGAAGAGTTCAATCACAACACCCTGCTATGAGTGGAAGAGTTAGCTGTGGTGGTGAAGAAACAACAAGGTAACCCCAAGAAAGAGTCGGGTTTTCAAATCATCAAATACGACAACAAGGGAAAAGGCAGGGCCTGAAGAGCACGTCAGGTGCTCTGACAGCTAGAGAAAAATTCATCGCATGCTCCTACCATTTCTGTATTACCCCTGACAATCATATAGTACCTATTTTCTTGCCTGGTCAAGAGGAGTCCACTTCCTAGCAGCTTGGCAGCAACCATGAACCCAATGCCATGCTTAATTCCTCTTTATACCCCACTTCCTCCTCTCCTCCAACTTCTACCCCACATGTGCAAAGCCTAACAAAACCCCCTGTTATTTGCATTCTCAGCATCAACCAAAGGGAGATTACTCTCACCATCTGCATCAAGTCCAAGACTGGTGACTTCATTCATGCATCCATGCTACTCAACAGTGGCGCACAATCCACCTTCATGCATGAGAACTTTGCCCTGAGGTATGGAATCCCTCTTGAACCACTTGACCAATCCATACTTGTCTACAATGCTGATGGAATGCCCAACCAAGCCAGCCCAGTTACCCATACAGCTGAAGTGCTACTAGAATACCAGGGACATGTGGAGAAAGTCTGGGTTGAAGTCACAGACCTTGGAAACAAGGACTTGATCCTGGGATATACCTGGTTAAAAGAACACAACCCCTGAATTGACTGGAAGAAAGGGACAGTACATCTACTGGACTGCCCAGAGTTGTGCAACTACATTGGAGTCTCCTGTGTAGTCTGAAGAGCTAAAGAACAGGAGAAAGAGACAGCCGAAGAAGCAAAGTCTGTGCAGGGCAGCCAAGTCGAAGAAAGGGAGATCGGGAGTATAGCAGAAGAACCGAGGGCCCAAGACCTAGTCCCACTGGAGTATCACCCATTCCTCCAGGTGTTTGAGCAGAAGGAATCCAAATGCATGCCTATACGAAAACCCTGGGACCATGCTATCGAACTAAAGGACTCCTTCAAATCCCGGAAGGGCCACAACATCCCTCTAAGCCCCCAAGAGCAGCGCGAAGTGGACAAGTTCATTGATGACCAGCTATGCAAGGAGTACATATGACCCTCTAAGTCCGAACAAACTGTGCTGGTATTCTTTGTGCCAAAGAAGAATGGCAAGAAACGCATGGTTCAGGACTACCACTACCTCAACAAGCACACTGTACAAAACAACTATCCACTTCCCCTTATATTGCAGCTCATTGATCAGCTTAAGAGTGCCCAAATATTCACCAAGATGGATCTCCATTGGGGCTACAACAATGTTCACATCAAGGAAGGAGATGAATGGAAGGCTGCCTTTACTTGTCACCATGGATTCTTCGAGCCCCTTGTCATGTTCTTTGGGCTCTACAACTCCCCAGCCACCTTCCAGACCATGATGAATGAAATCTTTGCTGACATGTCTGCCAACATACTAGTATACATCAATGACCTGATGATCTTCACCCCAACTGATGACATCAAGAAGCATCAGGAGGTCATAAAAGAAGTACTTTGACAGCTGGAGGAAAATGATTTGTTCATCAAACCTTCAAAATACATATTCTTGGTCAAAGAGGTAGAGTTCCTTGGTATGATTGTAGGAGTAAATGGAGTAAGCATGGACAATGCCAAGGTGAACACCATCATGGAGTGGCCCAGACTGAAGGATGTCCGAGGAGTCTGCTCATTCCTCGATATGGCCAACTTCTACTAATGCTTCATCCAGAACTTCGCCAAAGTGGCACAGCCCCTCCACAACCTAACCAGGAAGGACAAACTGTTTTGCTGGACCAAAGCCCAAGAAGTGGCCTTCATTGAACTCAAGGAGGCATTCACAACCACCCCAGTACTCACATACCCCAATAATGACAAGCATTATTGGCTTGAAAGCAATGCCTCCTCCTTTGCCACTGGAGCAGTGCTCCTGGTAGAAAAAGAAGACAAGTGGCACCTGGTCGCCTACTCCTTGCATGCAATGACCCCTGAAGAACACAACTACCCCATCATGAACAAAGAGATGCTGAGCGTAATCAGAGCATTGGAAACCTGGAGACATTACCTGGAAGGGACCACCCATGAGTTTCAGATTTGGAATGATCATCAGAATCTGACCTGGTTCATGACCCAACAGAACCTAAATTGAAGGCAAGCCTGCTGGGCTCAATATCTGTCTCAGTTCAACTTCAAGTGGTTCCACAAGCCCGGTACAACCATGGGCAAGGTTGACACCCTTAGCCAGAGAGAAGACTTGGCAGTAGGTGATGAAGACAACAACTAGCATGTGCTGGTAGTTCCTTCAGAAAGCATCAGGGTATGAGAAATGAAGAACACCTCAGCAATAGTCATACTACATCCCAGTGGTGACACACTCACCAATACCATCTCCCACAAAACAATCAAGCTTCTGATGCCCATCCAGGCTCAACTGGAAGCATCAGAGTATACCATCTCCAATGGCTATTGCATGAAAGATGGGAAGGTATACATCCTGCCGGCCTGTTGGCCCTGAGTGCTCCAACTGCATCACAATGCCCTGCTTGCAGGCCACCCTGGAGTAGATGGAACACTGGAAATGGTTCAAAGAAGGTATGATTGGCCCAGCATTGGGAAGGATGTGCAGGAGTATGTGAAGCATTGTGCCCACTGCATATAGGTAAAGCCCAGCAACAAACCACTGGCAGGAAAGTTACAACCATTACCCATTCCTGCCAGGCCTTGGGAAGACATCTCTGTCAACTTCATTACCAGACTTCTGGAGTCCAACTCATACACCACTATCCTAATGGTGGTTGACAGATTCTCCAAGGCCATTGAGCTTATCCCCTGTGACACCACCTACACCACAGTTGACCTTGTGGACATCTACCTCCATCACATTTGGAAGCACCATGGCCTTTCCCAGAGCATTGTATTGGACCAAGGCCCACAGTTCGCCTCCAAGCTCATGACAAATCTCTGCAGACAGCTTTGCATTGAGCAATGGCTCTCCACTGTGTACCACCTGCAGACCAATGGGCAGACTGAATGAATGAACTGGGAGGTTGGCCAGTACCTCCACCTTTACTGTACAGAGCACCCTGAGACTTGGTCCAAGTAGTTGCCACTCACCCAATTTACTATCAATAACCGGGTCTCCTCTGCCATCAGTAAAAGTCCATTTCAACTCACCCACACCTACTTGCCCACCATTGGCATTGAACCTACCATTATGCCCTCCCCCACTGCAGATAACCTTGCCAACCAGTACGCCACCCATCTCGACGAAGCCCATGCCCATCTCCACCTGTCACAAGAGTGTATGAAGAAAAGTGGCAACCTCAAATGATTCTCCGCCCCCACATACCAGCTGGGAGACTGCATATGGCTCTCCTCCAAGCACCTCCATACTCCTCACCCTGCTAAGCTCCTCAACAAATGGCTTGGCCCCTTCTCTGTCCTCAAGCACATTAGCCCCAATGCGGTATGCCTCCAGCTCCCTTCTTCTTTCTGCATCCACCCTGTTGTCAATGTCTCCTGCATCAAGCCCTACCTCACACCTCTGCTGGGGCAGCCCATTCCCGCATCCTCCACCCCAGTTATCCTACCTTCTGACACTGATGGCAAATACAAGGTAGACTACATTGTTGACTCTCGGCCCCATGGACATGGCCTGCAGTACCTTGTACATTGGAAGGGCTATGATGCCTCCAAATGTACCTGGGAGCCCCACTCTCACCTTACCCATGCTCCCAATGCCATCACCACTTTCCACTGTATCCACCCTTCCACCCCTTGCTCTGTCTCCTCCGTCAACCTCTGCTCCCTCTTCTCTGGCCATCCTCCAATCCATCTGGAATCTGGATTTTAAGGAGGGGGACGTGTTTCACTTTGTGCCTCTAGCACTACACTTCCACTCTTTCTTTCTTACATTCCCTTCTTTAGGCATAGATACTTGTGCCACAGTACTGCAACTTGGTAACATCCACCCTTGCTCTTATGCCACCTCAGCATATGTTAAGATCTAATCCGGGCAGGATGTAGACCTTAGCCTTGAGTAGCACGGGGTGACGACGTATCAATGCCCTTACTAACGAAGGGACTTTATCTGGCCTCAGTCTGTCGAGGACTTGGATCTGGTGAAGCTAGCGAGCCGAAGAGACAAACTCTAGCGAGCTCTGAGGGCTGGGCGAAGGAGATAGATATCAAGGAAGACTAGCTTAGAGCTACAGGGTTGCGCCTGGTAGGCCTATATACTGGCTAGTCCATCAGAGTTAGGTAATCTATAGAATGCGAGAGAACAGAAGGGAAGGAAGAGATATGGATCGGATGCGATCAGAGCGTATCATGAGTCAAAGCTAAGTAGTAAGCATAGGAGCAATGTGAATCTGATACGATCAGAGCGTATCATGAGTCAAAGCTGAGGAGTAAGCATAGAGGCGATCCGGAAGTGAAATACAGGGAAAGAAAGTAAAAAGAAAAGAGCCGGTACCCTAGACCCGGTAGGTAGATCGTAACAGCATATGCTTACAGCATTAGGGCACCTGACCAAGGTAGCGCAAAGCTCCTTTTACCTAAGCAGCTAACACCATAGCAACTGCAGATGGTGCCATTGCTCACCATACCCATGCACTCCATTCAGACACCAATGGCATAACTCCCACATATCATATGATTCCCTTATTTCCTTTTCCTTCAATCACAGAACTCCTGCTATCATGCCATTGCTCGCCATCCTACCCCACGCCAATAGCCATTATCCCTCAGTACAGCCCTGCTCGCATGGACCAGGCCAGTTTTCACCTTGCGCTTCCATACTTAGTAACCTGGCCTGCCCTAACGCTATTCAGGCGGAGTTCCAACCTAGGTAGCTAGTAGTATATAAACCCCCCATGTAATTGTCAGAACTCCAATTGATTCTTCTTGGGTCTTCCCTCACAAGGCACCCAGTTATAAGAAGTTCAACTCATCCCCGCTACCTTTGTACACTTTCATATGCCCTCTGCTACACAGCCAAAGATACTAAGTGCATGAGGTTGTTTCAGTTATATCCTGGCTGTGAAGGTACCAATTGCTATTGCTGCACTGATATACAATATTTAGTGCAGGAATATTGCACCAAGGATATAAAGACCTTGGAAGATCTTGGTGAATACCAGTGGAAGTTTATGAAAGTTGCCAAGCTTCTCATCCTTGCCCATAAGCTGTCAAACTTGGATAGGGATGCTCTATTCATATCCAGACTACTGGCTGGCCTCAAAAACCAGGTCTAGCAATGCCTTCTCATCACCAAGACTGCTCACCATCCTTCTGACCCATATTCCATCAACAACATCACCAAAGCTGCCAAATTCCTTCTCACCAGTTCTGCCTTACACCCACAGACCTTTGTTGCCACTGTTTCTAGCCAACCATACTTTCCATCATGGGCATCTCCTTCACTGCAGACAGCTCTGCTGACTACCTCCATCACTCCACCAGTCAAACAGGAGCACATCAGAATGCAGCAGACTAACAGGAGTTGCACCTTCTATGACAACCTGGCCCACTTTATGTCAAACTGCCCACATATTGATGGGTACTTGAAGTCTGGGAAGGCAAGCTGAGCCACCAATGGCTGCCTATATCTCCCAGATGGCAATCACATTCCTTGAGTTCCAGGCACTCATTGCCTTCAGGACTGTCTTGACTGTCTTAGCATGCAGACCACTACTTCTGCCTCTGGTTCCATTATGACTGGAATACTTGCCCTCACCTCTGACACCAATGCCATCCTTGACATTGAATCATTGGTCTTTTTGACACTGTCCAAGGAGCTGGAAGACATAGGCAGCAACACCTTTGCTCATCCTGACTTTCAAGCCTACCTCACTCAAGCATGGGTGAGTTTCCAAGCCAATAAGGCAAAGAATAAGGGAAAGCAAGTCCACTTTGATAGTGTCAAGATCTCTTGTAAGACTGGTCACTCCAGACCATGCCCAGTGTCAGTAGCAGACAAGATCATCTCCCCAGCAGTGGAGTCCAATAGGTCCACTACTTTGGCACTGTTCTGGCCAGAGACTCCAGTTCCTACTTCCAACCCACTAAAGAGTATTTTTCCCCAAGTTGACAATGCTAACACTTCCTCTACCCCTGCCTCCAGGCAATTTAGATACTCTTTTCTGTTAGAGGATGAGACTGCACCTAAGCATGTCCTGATCAAGTTCCTTGAGACCACCATGCCAGTCTCTTTCAAGGATTTCATCTCCTCTGCCCTGGATGCATGGAGGCAGTTCAAGGACTTGACCACTAGCAAGTGAGTATCCACCACTACTAACATTGTGCAGGTAAATGAGCTCTCTGGAGTTGATCCTGGTCATGTCAAGCATGAGTATGGCAACTACATCCTCTAGAGCAATGACAGTTTAATTGTCACTCATCATAGCACTTCTCTCCACTCCCTTGATGCAAAGGTTGTAGGGATGAACTGATCACTGACAGCCATTCTAGATAGCAGCTCCAAAATCATCACTATGCCCAAACATGTATGGGAGGCACTCAGACTACCAGTCCAGTCTGACCATATACTAATGATGTCCAACACTAATACCAGCACTGAATCAACTATTGGCATTGTTGAGAATCTCTGGCTTGACTTTGGGGCAGGAGAAATTAACCTTCAAGTCCAAGTCATCCTCCATGCCAACTTTGACCTCCTACTCAGTCACCCCTTCCATTGTCTATTGAGCACCACAATAGAAGATTTCCCAGATGGGTCACAGACAATCACACTTTGTGATCTGAACTCTGGAAAGTTTTACAAGCTTTTGACACATCCATGGACTGAAGGATGTCCACATTGCCAGCATGGACTCAGATGTGGCAATCACAAATCCATTGTTGAGATGGGTTTTTAGATATCAATGATCCACCAACTGGTTAGGGAGATTCCTATATAATTTCTTTGTCTCCATCATTTTCCTTGACTTGCTCATCTTTGCTTACCATTTCCATCTCCATTCCAGACTATGCAGACTACTCTGGACTATACAATTTCATTTCCTCTACTCAGACTTCTCTCTCCTCTTCTCATATTTCTGCTTTCACTTCATCTTACCAATTTGATCCACTAACCCATTTCCTGGCCTATAAGCCAGTAGCTAAAAAGATTTGGTCATTTGTGACCCCTCTTGAGGAGGAGTTCTGCATGCTGCACTGGCTACCTGATGATCTGCTCACTGGACTCATACCATTGCCTCCTCACCCTCCAGACTTCATTCTCAGAGTCTGGTTTATACAGGTACATGCCAATGCTCTTGACCTCAACCCTACCAACTGGCTATGGGGAGAGGAAATCAAGTTAGTCTGATGGATAGTCCACAATCATGAGATGGCTTTCGCTTGGGTTCCAACCAAGCAAGGTTATCTCAATGAATGATACTTCCCTTCCATCAAAATTCCAACTGTGCCCCACACTCTGTGGGTGCTCCACAATATTCCAGTTCCTCCAAAGGCATAGGACCAGACCATACAGATCATCAAAGACTGGATTGCTTCTGGAGTGTATGAACCATCTGCCACTGCCTACCATTCCCAGTGGTTTTGCATGCTTAAATAGGATGGAAAGATGCTCTGGCTAGTCCATGACCTCCAACCACTCAACACCATAACCATCCAGAACTTGTCCCTCCCTCCCTTCATCAAACACCTCATAGAATCATTTGGAGGTTATTTGGTATATGGTATAATGGATCTATTTGCAGGATATGACCAGCACCCTTTGCATATCAAATCCCATGACATGACAATGTTTAATAGTCTGCTTGGACTGCACCAACTTACTACCCTTCTAATGGGGCATACCAATGCAGTTCAGGTATACCAAGCTGACATGGCATTTATCCTACAGGACAAGATTTCATGTTATACCATGTCCTTCATCAATGACCTGCTGATCAAGTCCAAGACTATCCATTACCAGAGTCTGGATGGCCCTTACAAGACCAT
>JBBPTI010000452.1:0-14114 GCA_038093995.1 Tylopilus aff. callainus | reverse complement strand
AAGCAGTGATCAAGGCCAAAGGAGGCCATACAAAGTACTAGAATTGGGTGATTCTGTGGATTTGATACATAGTTACAAAATTGAGTCAATGACTTGCTGATTTGAATTGACTATATCTCCATGGATAGATATTCAAATGACATCAATATTTTTTTCACACATAGCCAGGAGCATGTGCTTTCAACCACCCACTTACACTTTGGCTCTATTTGTTCTTTTCAGTGAGTTATTGTCATATCCATTCTGGAACCCCTATAAGCAAATCCTGGAGACTCCAGCACAAATCCGAAGTCTGTATCATTTGAACTACTTTCTCACGCGAGACACCCTTATCACATCCTGCATGCCACCCAAACCATAATTTGTGCCATATTGGGTCATGCACAGCTTTGACTAGGTAACTCGCAGGTGATTAGATTCCAGAATTCACATCTCCGAACTGTGCACTTGGCACTGCCTCTGCCTCATTTCCATTTGTCTTAGTTCTTTTATTTGTAACTCTACATTCCTTAGAGTACTGCCCTCTGGCATAGTTCACCTCTGTACTCCATCTTGATTACTGATCACTGTGTTTCTCTGTATCGCATTCATAATCGCCTCCATTCCTTATTTCAAATTCCGCTACATACTTTAGTATATAAACTCTACAAATTCTGAGTTGTACTTTAGTACGAATATTAACACAAGTCACCCTCCCATGTTTGAGTTCCTCATCTCCTACCTCTGTCCTTCCCTTGACACTTCCAACCTCTGAAATCAAGGACGCAAGCCTTGGTAAGGGTGTGACACACAAGTCCTGCACCAAGTCCTTACCCCGAACCCCTTCAAATTATTCCTACAGTATTCTGGTCCCCTCAGACTTACACCAGAGGACCGGACTTGACAGTACTTTCAGTATAGACTAGGGTATCTGCACAAAATCAATACTTTGTGTATCCTCTTTTTGCTTTTAACACTGCCTGCACCCTTCTAGGCATACTCTCAATCAACTTCTCACACTTCTCCACTGGTATTTTATCCCATTCCACTTCAATCCTCTCCCATAACTCCAAAATTCCATAAAGAGGGTGCTCATACTCTGCAAGCCTCCTTTTGAGGTAACCCCATATATGTTTAATGGGGTTGAGGTCTGGAGACTGTGCAGGCCACACCATAGTGCTAAACTCCTGCTCTTCTAGCCACTCCTTGACCTTTTTGCAGATATGCTTTGGATCATTGTCCTGCTGAAAGATGGTATCAGGAGGATTGAGACCATAATACTCCAGGCTTTGCTGGAGCTCATCCTTCAAAATCTGAAGGTAGAGGTCTCCATCCATCCTACCATCAATCTTGGTTGCAAATCCAACCCCCTGTCAAGTCATACAGCCCCACATCATCACAGAACCACCACCAAACTTGACAGTTCCTTCTACCAATCTGTCACTGAGCCCTTCACCTGCTTTTTTTCATGCCCATTTGCAACCATCTGACCCTAGATGATTGATTTTGATCTCATCAGACCATACAATCTTCTTCCAGTCATCCACAGTCCAATCTTTGTGGGAATAGGCAAAGTCCAAATGAGCCTTGTGATGTCTAACTGAGAGTGTTATGACCTTGCTCGCATGCCTCTTTTTTCACCCCTTTCCTGGCTCTACCCCTATCTCAGCACTGGTACCTGACCCAGCCTGCTTGCTAACAGCATTCACACGCCACACAATGGCTGCACCAAGCTGTGTTTACCTTAGTAAGCAGTCTAGATCCCCTTGCACAGCCCTATGACAACAGTATCACACCATATCATGCCATGCTGACACAATCTCATGTCATTGGCACCCGGGCTGTGCAAGGCAGTGCAGTGACTCCCCATGACTTGTTCCCAGCCAGTGGCCTAAGACCCACACTCCCATATCTCCCCTGAAGTACCTATATATAGTAGTAGGGCGTACATATAACCAAACACCCTGTAACCATATATAAGGCTGGCAATTCAGCCCCAGGATCCTCATTCAAGTTATCTTGGGTTTTCTCCTTAGTCCTCAGCTGACGCCTGGGCACCTGCTAGCTCTAGTCACTCCACTACTCGCTGTTCACACCAGCTTGCTACTCAGCCCCACCTAAGGGTTGTATTATTATAACTTGAATTGCCTACGCTTCACTGTCGCTGCTGAAATGACCTTGGGTGCAAGGCACTAGGAGGTGTAGCGGGAGCATAGTGAAACAACTCGAGCTGGAGCTGTCAAGCCTAGGGCTAGTAGTGGTGAATGCTGATGGTGATGGTGAGAGTTGCAACATGTCTTCAAGGGGAGCCATGCTGTCATAGGTCTTATAGTCATACAATAAGAGCGGGAAAGGCAATAGGCATTTATTTAGTAGCCTAGTCAATAGCCTCCAAGACCCTAGTAATGCAGCATCATCATGGGTCTAGGTCTAGTAGCTTGTGAGGCCACTACCCATTAATGATAAGCTGGGGTTTTGAGGGATAGTGGCTGGGGTTTATATACTGTACAGGTGTTTGTAGGTATTTGTATACTATTACTACATATGGTCCGTCAAGGGCCAGCTTAGTTACCATATATGGTCTGTGGAGTCCATGGGTCTCTGTGGGTCAAAAGAGTGTCTTGGTCTGTGCAAGCAGGGCTATGCTCAGAGCAGTGCAAGGCAGTGTGCAGCTATGTGGAGCTGTATGGCGTAAGGCATAAGCTGTGGTGCGGGCAAATGGCTATTGGTCATAAGTCTGTATGAGTTATGCTGGTGTCTATGCACGAGTATTGCTATAGGCCGAGGTACAAGGGCAGTGCGATGGCGAGCGATTGCGTGACTGTGGTGCGATATGGCATGATGTGGGACTGCGGAGCAGGACCGGGATGGCGGAGTGCCAAAGGCAGTGTCAGGGCTAAGGGTTGCAATGTGGTGACATACTGTGGGCGAGTCCGAGTAGCGGGAGCCAATACACGAGCCTATCCGTAGGCGTGAGCCATGGTTGTGCATATGCATATGCTGGGTGACTGTAAGGAGATCTGGGGTCTATACTCAAGGAGTGGCATTGTCTATGAGTGCTGGTTTGTTGTCTTAAGGGGCCATGCCTATCCGAGGCATGAGGGCTGTGCTGAGTGGCTGTGCAAAGGTCTAGATCGTATCACATGTGGGGTCATGTGACTGTTGCAAGACTGTGCCGCGAGGCATCACTGATAGATCATGTATCATCAGGTGACTGTGGGACTGTAGATCACGTGCAGGGAGCCATAGTAGAGATGAAGGCGAATGGTGGCTTATAGGGCAATGAGGGGGCGAGGAGCACTATGTCGTAGGGCATCGTAGGGTGCTGGAACTGTAGCGAGGGAGTGCGAGTGACTGAGCTAAGGGCCAAAGAAAAGGAAAAAGCATAATGCGGGCCTGTGCATAGCATTGAGTATGGTGTGATCGTAACACATAGTGAAGTGGAGTGAAATTAAAACATCCTTGGGTGCAATGCACTAGGAGGTGTAGAGGGGAGTGTAGTGAAGTGAAGCAAAACAGACAAGTGGACCAATCTTCTAGTAAAGTGGGTGCCTTGTGAGGGAAGACCCAAGAAGAATTGATTGGGGCTCTGTGTTATGATCACGCTGTACTTGATGCTACACACGGGCCTGTGATACACTTTTTCCTTCCCTTTGGCCCTTAGCTCAGTCGCTCACACTCTCTCGCTACCATTCCAGCACCCTACAATGCCCTACAATTAAGTGCTCCTCACCCCTCGTTGCCCTATAAGCCGCCACTCGCCTTTGCCTCTACTACAGCTCCCTGCATGTGACCTATAGTTCCATAGTCACCTGATGACACATGATCTATTAGCGATGCCCATGGCACAGTCTCGCACCAGTCACATGACCCTGCATGTGATATGATCTAGACCCTCGCATAGCCACTTGGCACAGCCCTTGTGCCTCGGTAGGCACGGCCCCTTTAATGACAGACCCCAGCACTCGTAGACAACACCCCTTGAGATATAGAGACCCCGGACTCCTTTACAGTCGCCCAGCACATGCACACACATGCTATCACCACTACATGGCTCGCACCCCATGGACAGGCTCATCCAATGGCTCTTGCCCTCGAACTTGCCCACGGTATGTCACTGCATCATAATCCTTAGCCCTGACACCGCCTCTGGCACCCCGCACATCCTGGTCCCGCTCCATAGTCCTGCATCATGCCATATCATGCCATAGTCACACAATCACTTGCCATCGCATTGCCCTTGTACCTCGGCCTATAGTGATACTCGCGCATAGATACCAGCATGACTTATACAGACTCACGACCAATAGCCATTTACTCGCACCATAGCCTACGCCTTATGCCGTACAGCCCCGCATAGCCGCACACTGCCCCGCACTGCCAAGAGCATAGCCCTGCTTGCACAGACCAAGACATTCCTTTAATCCACAGAGACCCACGAACTCCGCAGACCATATACAGTAACTAAGCCAGCCCTTGACGGACCATATGTAGTAATAGTATACAAATAGGTACAAACACTGTAACAGTATATAAACCCCAGCCACTATCCCTCAGACCTCAGCTTATCATTGATGGGTGGTGGCCTCACAAGCTACTAGACCTAGACCCACGATGATGCTGTACCACTAGGATCTTGAAGGCTATCAACTGGGCTGCTGTATAAATGCCTATTGCCTTCCCTGCTCATATTGTACGACTATAAGACCTATGACAGCAAGGCTCCCCTTAACGACATGTTGCAACTTTCTCCTTCGCTATCGGCATCCACCACTACTAGTCCTAGGCTTGACAGCTCTGGCTCAAGTTGTTTCACTCTGATATAATACAGGCAGTCTTATATACTACTACAAACCAGATTCAAGTGGAGCCTAAAGTAAGTAAGGGCAGGCCAAGATACTAAATAAGGAAGTGCAAAACAGAAACTGGCCTGGTCTATGTGAGTGGGGTAATGCTGTGGGCTAAACGCTACTAGAGTGGAAAAGGGTGGTGAGTGATGGCACAATCACGAGGTTAATGCCATTGGAGTGGGAATGCATTGCATACTATGGTGTGTGATGCGCAAGTATCGCTATTGGGGTGCAACTGGGTGGTGACATATGGTGCCATTGCAACTGTGGATTGCCTAAGTGCTGTGGGCAGCATTAGTATCCAGGTAATCAGATCTTTACTCTACCGTGGTCTGGTGCCCGGAATGCTGTGGATACTATGCTAACTGGTGTGGGAAAGGGACTCAGGCAATACTGAGTCGTGGTGCTGTGGCATGGGTGAAAGTGGCTAAAAAAGGCAATATAGGAAAGAAATGGAATGTAGCATAGCCGTAAGTGTAACATGTCCCCCTCCTTAAGGCCCAGATTGAAACAACCCTTAGGCGGGGCTGCTTAGTGAGCTGTGTGACAGCGGGGGAGTGACTAATGACAGGAGCTAAAGGGGCCCTTGGCGTCGACTGAGGACTAAGGGGAAAACCCAGAATAACTCGAATGAGGTTCTGGGGCTCAATTGAGAGGCTATTTATACGTTTACAGGGTGTTTGTACGTATTGTACCTCTACTACTACATATGGGGAGTTCAGGGTAGACGTGGGAGCGAGGGGCTTACGCTATTGGCCGTAGACGAGTCATGGGGAGTCACTGCACTGGTTTGCGCAGCCCGGGCGCTGATGATGCGAGATCGCGTCATTGTGGCATGATATGGCGCGATGATGACATCATGGGGCTGTGCAAACAGGGGCTGGACCGCTTACTAAGGTAAACACAGCTTTGCGCTGCCATCGTGTGGCGTGTGAATGCTGTTAGTAAGAGGGGCCCTTGTCAGCGTACTAGGGTCCAGAACGGGTAGCGGCGAGGGAAAAAGATAGGGGTGAAAGACAGGGGTGGAGCGAGGTCGTAACACTACCCCCCTGCTACAGCTGAACCTCCGGGGCAGCAAAGGGAAGGGAGCGACCGAAAAGAGCGGCGAAGACCGAGTGGGCGACCGGGCGAGGAGCGGAAGGATGGGAACGGTGGAAATCACGGAGTGTGTCAGGGCAGTGAGTGAGATTGGAGGCAGGTTCCCAGGTGCGATCATCCGCCGTATAACCTTTCCAGTGGACGAGGTACTGTATACCCCGGCCGCGAGGGCGAGAGTCAACGATGAAGTCTACCTCGTATTCAGCATCGCGGTTGTCGGTGACGAGTGCGGGACCTGGCTGCGGATCTGGCTGCGATGGGAGCGGTGCGGAATAGGGTTTAGTACGGGAGATGTTGACTACCGGGTGGATGCGAATATAGGAGGGAAGGCGGAGGTGCACTGCATTCAGCCCTTTTATGCCGATAACCGAGAATGGCCCAATCCAACGATCTGTGAGTTTACGGCAAGGGAAGGGGAGGGTAAGGTTGTCAGTGGCCAACCAAACCTTATCTCCCGAGGCATAGGAAGGAGCCGGACTTCAGTGCTTATTCCCTTCGATGGTCATCCGCTCCCGGGCCATTTCAAGATTCGCTCTAGCCTGCTTGAGGACGGTCTGATAGTCCTGAGCCGTTTCGGAGGCCGCCAGCGACTTAGTGTCGCGGGGTTCAACGCCCATTCTGGGTTGGTACATGTGTGTGACCTGAAAAGGGGAGAACTTGGAAGCAGAGGATTGCTTCGCGTTCAGGGAGAATTGGGCCAATGGCAGCCAACGCGCCCAGTCATCCTGTCGTTGAGCACAGTACATACGTAAATAGGAGCCGACCTCTCTGTTTATTCGTTCTGTCTGTCTGTCTGTCTGAGGGTGATGAGCGGTGGATTTCTTTACGGTGATTCCCAACTGGGCACATAGTGACGTCATGAGGGAGGCAGCGAATTGTGGCCCCCGATCTGAGACGATGGAGCGGGGGAGTCCATGATGCTTCCAGACATGGGCCAGATAGAGATCGGCCAACTCTGCCACGGTGCAAGTCTTTTGGCAGGGAACTAATTCTACCTCCTTTGAGAAGCAGTCAACTACGGTTAGGATGGCGTCATACCGCCCATCGAGGGGCAGATCGGTGATGAAATCTGCGGAGATATCTTCCCAGGGTCCGGCGGGTATTGGTAGGGGCTGGAGCTCCCCGCGGGGTGGCTGATTGGTTGACTTAGCTCTGGCGCACCTGGTACACGCTTTCATGTATTCCTCAACATCCTTCCTCATCCCGGGCCAACTGTAGAAACGGGCGAGAAGTTCCAAAGTCCGATGAACTCCCGGATGTCCACAAACGGCGTGGTCGTGATGTAGGGTGATCATCCGGATCCGAAGATCGGGCAGTATGTAGATCCGACCATTTCTTTTGAGTACCCAATCTCTGATCTCGTAGCCCTGAGCCATCAACTTCTTGAGGGTGGTTTCGGGGAGGCGTGTGGTTCTATGGGAGATTTCGTCGGTTAGTTCGTCACCGGGGGTGGTCACCTCGGCGGTCTCATTGTGTCCTTCCACCTGGGCTATCTGTTCGGGGGGAATTACCAGAACCCCCTTGTTATCCTGCTCCCCACTTGTCGTAACGTCTGATTTTCGTGAAAGCGCATCGGCCTTCGTCATTAGGGTACCGGCCTTATGGCACCATTTGAAATTGAACCGAGAAAGGTACTGTGCCCACCTGGCTTGACGCCTATTGAGATCCTGTCGCGTCATAAACCAGGTAAGGTTCTGGTGGTCATTCCATATTTCAAATTCATGAGTGGTCCCTTCTAGATAGTGCCTCCATGTCTCGAGAGCCGAAATGACACTTAACATCTCTTTATCGGCAATTGGGTAGTTTCGCTGCTCTGGGGTCATGGAGTGGGAAGAGAAGGCGACCGGGTGCCATCGATCTTCTTTGTGGATTGAGAGTACAGCCCCTACGGCACTATTACTGGCATCGCTTTCCAGACGGTAGCGACAGTTGTTATCTGGATAGGCGAGGACCGGCGCGGTGGTAAAGAGCGCCTTTAACTTTCGGAAGGCTTCCTCGCAGCTTTCGGTCCATTCGAAGGCTACTTCCTTCTTGGTTAGATCATGTAGGGGTCGGGTGATCTTTGCATAATCTTTAATGAACCGGCGGTAGAAGTTTGCAAGTCTGAGGAAGGCGCGGGTCTGTCGAAGCGTGGTCGGGCTAGGCCAATCTGTTACGGCTTTTACCTTCCCCTGATCCATGGCTATCCCCATCGAACCGACTATCATTCCAAGGAACTCCACCGTTGTTGTGGAGAAAGTGCACTTCTCCGGCTTAACGAACAGGTCGTTCTTCTCCAGCCTTTCCAGCACCTCGCGTACTCTTTTCTCATGTGCAAGTCTGTCCGAATCCTTTGAGAAGATCAGCAGATCATCGATATACACCACTACGTCCAGCATATCCGCGAAGAGGTCATTCATCATGGTCTGGAAAGTGGCGGGAGAGTTGCAGAGTCCAAAGAACATTACCGTGGGCTCATAAGCCCCCCTGTGACACACGAAGGCGGCTTTCCATTCATCTCCTTCTTTAATCTGCACGTTGTTATATCCCCATCGAAGATCCATCTTGGTGAAGATCTGCGTCCCTTGGAGTTTGTCGACGAGCTGGGAGATTAAGGGGAGGGGGTAGTTATTTCGGACAGTATGTTCGTTGAGATACCGGTAGTCCTGCACCATCCTTTTCCTGCCATCCTTCTTGGGTACGAAGAACACGGGCGAAGTTTGTTCGGACTTCAAAGATCGGATGTACCCCTTCCGTAACTGATCCTCTACGAACTCGTCCACCTCTTTCTGTTCCTGGGGACTTAGGGGGATGATCCTTCCCTTTTTCGGGCGGAAGGATTCTTTTAAGTCGATCGCGTGATCCCAAGGCTTCCGGAGGGGCATTCGCTCCGATTCCTTTTGGGAGAACACCCTTTGGTATCGGTGGTATTGTTTTGGTACCAACGCCAACAGCTCCTCTGGGATCGAGTCGGGGCAGACCTCCTTTTGTCTGCTTCTTTCTTCGGCGTGAACGGCTTCTCCCACCTCTTGTTGATGGATCGCCCTCGTACTCCTTTCGTAGTTACAGGTCTCCGGACATTCAACAAACCGCACCTGACCCATCTTCCAGTCGATTCGTGGGTTATGCGTTTTTAGCCACGGGTATCCTAGGATGAGGTCATTGTTGCCGATATTGGATACATACGCTCGGAGTAACTCCTTATGTCCATTGAGGTCGCAATAGACTTCCACCTCCTCCGTTATCTTTCCTCCGGCGTTCTCCGATCCATCTGCATTATATACGACGATTGTCCGCGCTGATGTCATCGTGGGGATGCCGTGCTTTTGTACAAAGTCTTGACTGATTAGCGTTAGATTGGCCCCACTGTCGATCAGGGCCTCTGCTTTGGTATACCTGTCGGTTCGCCCGGGTTTGATCTGTACGATTAGCTTAATTTCTTTCCCCTTGTGGATTACCCTGGTATACATCTTCGGAAATTCTGGGATTTGCTTGGCGGTATCAGGGGAATCAAGCACAGGTTTAGTATCTCGGTCCCTGCCGGGCTCGCTGGGAGACCCCCCTAGACCGGCTATGTTAGATACTACTGTGGTTAGCATAGTAACAAGCTTCGTTAGTTCCGCCAAGAGATGAATATTATTATTAGCCTGTGAGACACCCAGATCGTCTCCTAGGCTCTGCCTTTTCCCTTCTGCTCTTTCTCGGCGTTGGGAAAATCCTGTTCTTCAACCGGGGCCGCCCTTGCTTCATCGGGCGCCAGTGCGATCCTTCGCGCTGTCCGCTTCTTACAACTGAACTGATGTCCTCTGCCGTGGAAGTGGCACTCCGGGCACTGGTTTTTCGGCTTCTTACAGTTCCGGGCCAGATGTCCGGTGCCTTTACAGTTGAAACACTTCCCGGGGCTTCCTTTAATAGCGAAGACGTCTTCCTCGTCTATTTCTTTGAAGCGGTCTACCTCCATTCGGTCCCCGCGGGATTGATACTGCTGCGGTCGGCCCCTTATGAACGTCAGGGCCTCCATCGCGCATCCCACGTCGCGGATATTCTGTAGATAGGCGGCGGGAGTGGACTTTCGGGCACCTTCCTTGAATATCTGGAGGATGATGTGGCGGGCGGTGTTTCGTTCGAGGAGACGGATGGCGTGGCTGTCGTCTATCTCGGCCATCTGATAGAGTGCTTCCCATTGGACTAGGAAGTCGTCGGTCCGGAGGGTGCCTTGTCGGAGCTGTTCCAGTTGGGCGACGGCCCAATCCTTCTGATTTACTGATCGGAACAGGCTTTCCATTTCCTGCACCAATTCGTCCCACGTATAGTTTTGCCCGCGGTGGAGTCGGGTTTGGGCAAAGGGTCCAGCCTTCGGTCCTTTCAGCCGTGATAAGACCGCGGTCACGGCTTCGTAGCTCTTTGGGAGAATGGTGGACCGATTGGTGTGTAGCCAGGCTTTGATCTTGGCCCACCATTCTTCGAACTTGGCGACCGATCCCTCATAGTCCCCTGGGTCAGCAAATATCTCCACTTTCCGAGCGGCTTTTCCTCTGGCAGCGGCTGCGCTGTTAAGGTTGCTTACGGTCTGCTCTAGCGCGGCAACGTCTTTGAGCAGGGCCGCGGTCTTCTTCTGTTCCTCAATACATCCATTGTACAGCTGCTGGTTCTGCTTTGTCAGCGTAGCGAACTCAGTGGCAATGGCGGCAATCTTGTCCTCCCACGTGAGGTTCGGGTCTCCGAGGATTTGGAGAGTGGATGCCGACATAGTGGCGCGCTATATGCTTCTTTTCGATCTGAACTCTTTTTCCGTTACGTATCACCCAGGTTCTTCTTCGGTACTCTTCGATTACGGCTGGGTGCCTGGTTGCTTGATATGGGATGGATCTAACCGGCAGTATCTGTGGTCGGCTGATCGGTCTCGGTCGTTCCTGTTTGTCCTCCTTCCGTTGGAGTCGCGTAAACAGTTGTCCTATAGTGTTACTCGGGTTTGGGAAAGAAAAAGGAGTTTTTTTTTTTTTTTTATTTAATATCTACCACCCGTAGTTCGTCTGAGGTTCTTCCTCCTGTGCGTGAATGGCTTGTCTTTCAAAGCCAAGGGTGATGGAGTATGCTCCTTCGCAGACCACTAGTTGGGCTTGAAGTGGTGTAAGCTGTAAGGCAAGAAGGGAGAAAAGGCGGCAAAGGCAAAAGGTAAAGAGACAAGAAAAGAAAATGACAAGAGAGGTAAAGATGATCAGCAGGAGCTGAACAATCATAGAAGGGTGGAGTGGGAAAGAAGGAAACCGGTTACCAAATGTAGGTAAGCGTGGACAAGAAGCGGTATAGTAATTGTAGCAGGGGCTACAAGAAGACGACTAAAAATAGCGAGGCTTGCGCAAAGATGCGCGAGGGCGAAGGCGTCCCTGACCATCAACAGGGCGGACAAGGGTGGCGGCGGCGTTGCGGCGGGCAGCTCTAGCTGCAGCAATTCTCTCGCGGCGTGCGAGGCGGGCTTCTTCGACTAGGAACCTCTCACAGTTCTCTTGCCAATGACGGTACTCTTCATCGAGGCGGCGGCGGGTCTCAGGCGAGGTGGGGTCGCAGTAGGGACCCTCGAGGTTGTTCAGGTCGACTGACTCCGGCGGGGTCGACTCACGCTTTACAGAGGGGGCGGGAAACGGCGGTAGTACTAGCTCCTCCTCTTCCTCTTTCTTTACTTCTCTATATTCCCCTACTAACCTCCTCTCTCTCTGGGCGGCGGCGGAGGCGGGGTCGAAAACCTGGGCGAACAGGTGGGGGTGTTCCTCTACAAAGAGGCGGGCGCTGGCGGCAAGGGCGGCGATGTCAAGGGCGTACTCAGGACGCGGGACTGAGATCTGGTTGGGGTTCACTGGGGCAGAGGGCTGTCAGTAACAACGGCCGGCGACTCTGCGGAGCTCACTACTGATGGGTGCTTCGGGGTGGCGACGGCGACGGTGAAGCGTGGGAGATTCGAGTTATAATGAAACAACCCTTAGGCGGGGCTGCTTAGTGAGCTGTGTGACAGCAGGGGAGTGACTAATGACAGGAGCTAAAGGGGCCCTTGGCGTCGACTGAGGACTAAGGGGAAAACCCAGAATAACTCGAATGAGGTTCTGGGGCTCAATTGAGAGGCTATTTATACGTTTACAGGGTGTTTGTACGTATTGTACCTCTACTACTACATATGGGGAGTTCAGGGTAGACGTGGGAGCGAGGGGCTTACGCTATTGGCCGTAGACGAGTCATGGGGAGTCACTGCACTGGTTTGCGCAGCCCGGGCGCTGATGATGCGAGATCGCGTCATTGTGGCATGATATGGCGCGATGATGACATCATGGGGCTGTGCAAACAGGGGCTGGACCGCTTACTAAGGTAAACACAGCTTTGCGCTGCCATCGTGTGGCGTGTGAATGCTGTTAGTAAGAGGGGCCCTTGTCGGCGTACTAGGGTCCAGAACGGGTAGCGGCAAGGGAAAAAGATAGGGGTGAAAGACAGGGGTGGAGCGAGGTCGTAACACAGATTCCAGATGGGCAGAAGGGAAAAGAGTGTGAATGGCGGAGTAAGAGACAGGGCAAGGGGTGGAAGAGTGGGCGTGGTGGAAGGCGGCAAGGGCATCCAGGGAGTTAGCAAGATTAGACTGGGGTTCCCAAGTCTGCTCAGAGATATCATACCCCTTCCAATGGACCAGATACTGAAGGCTGTGACCGGCCAGGCAGGAGTCAACAATATACTCAACCTCGTACTCAAGTGTAGCAGGGTCAGCAGCCAGGGAAGAGGGATTGGGGGTAGGAGGGTGCTGACTGGGAAGTGGGGCTATGAATGGCTTGACCTGCAAGACATTGAGGACAGGGTGGATGTGGTAGGAGGCCGATGATGGGGAATGGACTGATCCAGTGATCAGTGAGCTTCAGGGACCCTGGAATGGAGAGATGCTTGGTGGAGAGCCAAACCTTATCCCCAATTGCATAGGAGGGGGCCAGAGAATGCTTACTGGCAGTTGCTTGCTTCATTGTATCTTGTGAGGCACGGAGCCATTCTTGGGCTTCTTCCAGATGATCAGCGTACTGATTGGCAAGGTTATCAGTGGTAGGGGATTGGGTAACAGTAGGTTTGATTCTGAGGACTGGAGCATATGTGTGAGTGAGCTGGAAAGGGGATTTACCGGAGGCAGATGAAACCCAGGCATTAATGGTGAACTGTGCAAGTGAGAGCCAGTTGCTTTAGGAGTCTGGGTGGTTGGTGCAGTAAGTCCAGAGGTATTGTCTGACCTCTTGGTTCATGCATTCGGTCTGTCCATCGGTCTGTGGGTGGTAGGCAGTGGAGAGGTGTTGGGTGATCTGAAGCTGGCAGCATAAGTCGGTCATGAGCTGCGATGCAAACTAGGGGCCTCAATCCAAGACAATGGACTTCAGGAGACCATGATGCTTCCAAATGTGGTGGAGGTAGATGTTGGCCAGATCGAGGGAGGTATAGGTGGAATCACAGGGGACCAGCTTGACCGCTTTGGAGAAGCAGTCAATAACAGTGAGGATGGCAGTGTAGAAGTTTGAGAGAGGGAGGCTGGTGATGAAGTTGATGGAGATATCTTGCCAGGGGCCCGAGGGAACGGGGAGTGGCTGGAGGGCCCCAGCGGGTGGCTTGTTAGAGGGCTTGGTCTGGGTGCACCTTGGACACCTCTTTACATAGTTGGTGGCGTCGATGGCTAGGGAGGCCCAGTCATAGTGTTGCCTCAATAGCTCAATGGTCTGTGCAATTCCAGGGTGGCCTGCTATAGGAATGTCGTGATGCAGCCAAAGTACTTCGGGTCTGCATGCTGGGGGAATGTACACCTTCCCTTCCTTCATCCTACATCCATCCTCGATGTGGTATCCTTGGCCTTCCAACCATTTCTGTACTGAGTGGGGAAGCTTGATGGTTTCATGTGAAATCTGGTCCATTAGTTGATTGCCTGAATGGTGCAAGACCATGGCTTCTTTGGTCATACCTTCTTTTGACACCATTGCCTCTTTCTCCTTAGTCCATCAGACTTGTATCTGCTCTGGGGGAATCACTACCACGTCATTGTTGTCCTCAGTGTCTCCTATAGCTACAGTGATTCCAAAAACCCTTTCCATGCTAACCCCAATAGCAGTGCGTGAAGCGCACTGCCAAACACTGTGGGAATTTCGCTTAGGTCTGGTGGAGACATAAATAGTACATACCCCTGGCTACAAAATCGCCTCT
>JBBPTI010000451.1:0-14115 GCA_038093995.1 Tylopilus aff. callainus | reverse complement strand
AATGAGTAATCATTTTAAAATGGCCATTATCTCATCAAACCTTATTCAAATCCTTTGATTCCTGGCCTATTTGGAAGCCAGGAGTGAGTACTTGATTTCATATACTCACATGCTTAGGTAAGGTTTAGTGGTTACTGCATACTATTGCATTTAGTGCAAAATATGCAAACATTGGGACAGTCCTTTGAGTCACTGTACTTAACCAGTTTGACTGGCTAGTACTTAAAGCCAGGCTTTGCTATCCTGTACCCTAAGCTAGTCTTCCTTGATTATATCTCCTTCACCCAGTCTCCAAGAGTCTGCTAGAGTTTGTCTCTTCAGATCACTAGCTTTGATCAGAAAAGTCCTCAATTGATTGAGGTAGGATAAGTCCCAGACAGACTTGGGCATAGGACATCATATTGAATAGTAAGTACTCAGTGGTTGGGAAACCAGCTGTAATCTACCTATTGAATAGTAAGTACTGTAATATAGTCAGTACTATAGGTAAAGTAGGAAAATATAAGTGTACTGACCTCAATGGTTGGAAAACCAGCTGAGGTGTTTAACTATGAAATAAAGGTTAGAATACTATGGTGTCATGTGATCAGGTGGCTGTACACCTGACACAGATTGTTAAATCCAACACATTGTTGTTTGAATGCTTTTCAAGGTCAAGGTTAGCATCCTACCAGAGAGTCAATCTTAACAGATTATGTATTTTCCAATTTCATTATATTCTTTTACTTTCTACACTTACACATTGACTCAAAGGAATAGCTTATATAGTCATTTATCTACTTGCCTGTGCTTCACTTTTGATCTGCACAAAATTTGGTACTTTTGTAGTGTAATTAAAATAATATTTAATATTGTGGGAATTTCACTTGCCTATAGTGGGATTGTTGTTGGAGTTTTACAGTACAAATGGACTAGGTGGTACAGCCACCATCTTATTTAAGCACATAGTTACATTTGGAACATTCATACTATAGTTTCTTTAGTTACTACTAGAGCTTCTACAATTGTGTGAAGTACAGACTCTTGGCTACAAAATAATCCCTTGGTCATGTGATTTGGTCAAAGAGGTGTGAAGATATAATCATTTTAAAGCAGACATACCATTGTAATACTTTTTGTATTTTTAATATATGTATATTGCTAGCTATTAACAGCATTCTTATATTTGAAACAATCTTAGGTATAGGCACCTTTGGTCATGTAGTGGAAGTGGTAGTAAAGCATAGACAGAAGGTAATCAGCTTCTTATAGCAGGTGCTCTTTGAGGGAAGACCCAAGAAGAATCAATTGGAGTTCCACCATGCTCAAGGTGGATTTATATACTACTGTCATATCCATTCTGGAACCCCTATAAGCAAATCCTGGAAACTTTGGCACAATTCCAAAGTCTGTATCATTTGAACTACTTTCCCATGCAAGACACCCTTACCACATCCTCTGCACCACCTAAACCATAATTTGTGCCATATTGGATCATGCACAGCTTTGACTAGGTAACTCACAGGTGATTAGATTCTGGAATTCACATCTCTGAACCATGCACCCAGCACTGCCTCTGCCTTATTTCCATTTGTTTTAGTTCTGTTATTTGTAACTCTACATTCCTTAGTGTACTGCCCTCCAGCATAGTTCACCTCCATACTCTGTCTTGATTATTGATTGCTGTGTTTCTCCATATCATATTCATAATCACCTCCATTCCTTATTCCAAATTTCACTATGTACTTTAATATATAAACTCTATGAATTCCGAGTTGTACTTTAGTATGAATATTAACACAAGTCTCCCTCCCATGTTTGAGTCCCTCATCTCCTATCTCTGTCTCCCCTCTTGATGCTTCTGACCTTTGAAATCAAGGATGCAAGCTTTGGTAAGGGCACGACACACAAGTCCTGCACCAAGTCCTTATCCTGAACCCTTCAATTATACTTATGGTATTCCAGCCCCCTTGGACTTACACCAGAGGACCAGACTTTGACAGTATATTCATACTCACACTTACAAGGCTCACCATTCTATGGCTACATGTACTTGCTCCTCCCACCCAAGTGCTCTTGAGACTGTCTTAGGCAGTCACCAAAGCATCCCTAGTGAATTCATCAGTTTTACTGCCAGACCCCCTGCCTCATCCATATCTGCTCATTGAGGCATGGGTACCTTGTCTCTGCTTATAGAGCTACCAGACTTTGTGGAAGAACCCCCCAGAACCCCTTACTTTAGAATCCAAGATAAAGACCTTCCAGGTTGCCCTGGAGCTCCAGAGCCCAGAGATGGTGATGATGGCAATGAACCTTCTGACCCATCAAGTCCCTCAAGTTGAGCCTCTAGTCTGGACCCATTCTGGATTGACCATGACAAAGAAGATCACAATGAAGTCCCACTTACATACAAACCATTTACCCAGTTGGCCAATGCCATTAGGGAAATGACCCAATATGTGGTTAGGAAGTGGAGCTCTGAGGGTCCAAAACCCAAGGTTTGGGAACCAGATCCCTTTGATGGGACTGACCCAAAGAAACTTCATCCCTTCATTGTATAATGCGAGATAATCTTCCAGGCAAACCCAAAGTCATTCTGTAAAGACTGATAGAAGGTCATCTTCACCCAATCTTACCTCAAAGGCATTGCACTTGAATACTTTGAACTGGACCTCCTTGGACAGGAGGCACCTGGAGCCTGTTCTTTTTGAATGGATAGCTGGCTTGATTTCCTCATTGAATTACAGTCCAATTTTGGACCTCATGATCCTGTCACTGATGCAGAAGCTCAACTTGAGCAACTCCATATGAAGGACAATGAAACAACCTCGGGCACTAGGTACCTTTGGTTGCATAGTGGAAGCAGTAGAAAAGGGTAGTGGTATCAATCAAGCTTCTAGTAAAGCAGGTGCCTTGTGAGGGAAGACCCAAGTTGTATACATGTATACTATTGTTACAGGTAATGAATGTGGTAGTAGTTGGTACTAGTGACTGTGGTGGTAAGGAATGTGGTACAAATGAATGCAGGTGCTATAGAACTGTCATGTGATGGAATGTATACCTGATAACTCCCTAATCATCCTGACTAACCCTAACTCTAGCTCTGGCTCCAGTACACTGCTTGGGATGGCCCATCTTGGTGCACTACCCCTTGAGCTAGCCCCTTAGGCTGCCTATGCTTCTGTTGGTGATAAGTCATGGCAGATGCTACAAGCATAGTACCTTGCCAAAGGGTACTAGTGGCAAAAGAAAGTGAACCACCCTCTTGAGTCCACCCCATTGTGGAGGGAAGACCCAAGAGAATTGATTGGAGTTCTGACAAATTACAGGCAGGTTTATATACTACTAGCTATCTAGATTGGGACTCCATCTGAATAGCATGAGGGCCAGCCAGATTACTAGATCAGGAAATGCAAGGTGAAAACTGGCCTGGTCTGTGTGAGTGGGGCTATATGGAGGGATTATTGCCATAGGTGTGGGATAGGATGTTGAGCAATGGTGCAATAGCAGGAGTTCTGCGATTGGGGGAAAAAGAAACTATGGGAATTGTACAATATGTGGGAGAAATGCTATTGGCATGGATGTGGCATGTGTAAGTATGGTAAGCGATGGTGCGATCCACAGTTGCTTGTGATGTCAGCTGCTTAGGTAAAAGGGGCTTGATGCTACCTTGATTAGGTGCCCTAATGCTGTAAGTGGGTGCTGCTGTGGTGTGGGTGCAAGGGTGGGTGTTACTGAGTTGCAGTGCTGTGGTGTGGGTACCTGTATCTAAAGAAGGGAGTGTAGGGACAGGGGAAGCGAAAGTGTAGTGCTGGAGGCATGAAGCATAACAGACAATCAGTGGATCTCTAAGTACATCATTGAATGGAATCATTTGGCTAGCCAAGTCCACAAATGGGGCACTGGTGCCCTCCACCAGAGCTTCTATGTAGGACTTCCAGATTGCATCAAGGACAAATTGTCTTGTCAAGGCAAGCCAGACAACCTTAACAATCTCCAAGAACTTGCCCAACAAATTGACCATTGATATTGGGAGTGCAAAGAAGAGATCCAGCATGCTACCAAAGCCCCAGGATCACATATGGATAACTCAAATTCCTCTACAACAAAATCATCACCCACTCCATCCAATACTCCATCAATCCCTAAGCCTAAGGATGACAAGTCCAAAGGCACCTCCACAGGCACCCCTGTCTCTGCCAACCTCAAGAAGGTCAACAACCCTTCCACCTCTGACTCCATTTCGTCCAAGCTCAGTAAGGATGGCAAGCTCCTTCCAGAGGAACAACAATGCTGAATGAAGCTTAGACTTTGCCTGTTCTGTGAACAGTCCGGACATACTGCCAAGGAATGTCCAAAGTCCACCTCTGGGGCTGTGAAAGGCTGTGTAGCCGCCACTATCCCAGCAATGCCCACCACCAATTCTGCCTCCTCCAAGGCAAAAAAATAGTATGCAACTCTAGTAAAGCACAGGCTGGTAGTCACATTGCTCTGGACTGTGCCCCTCAGGAACTCTGTCTCAGCACATCCTGTCTTTCCAACCCTAATTTCCTACTTCTATCTGTTTCCCTTCCTCACCTTTCTATTTTCAATGTACCTACCCTTCTCGATTCTGGCTCTACTCATTGCTTCATAGACTCTACTTTTGTAAAGAAGAACAATATCCCTACTTACTCCACCCCTCCAATCCTCCTCTGTCTTTTTGACAAGTCCTCATCTACTTCCATTTCCTCCACCATAGATCTAACACTTTCCTTTGCTACAGGTGAAACCACCTCCAATACATTCTATGTAACCTTGTTGGATTCATCATGTTCACTAGTATTAGGACATTGCTGGCTTGCCCATTATAATCTGTTGATTAACTGGGCTATGAGCAGCATCACATTTCAATCTTCTAGCACAAGAATGCCAACTCCAATGTCAAGTTCTGTCCTTCTGGGGCCCAACTCCAGAATATCCATCCCTGATACTCAGCACTCCCTGGAAGAAAACACCATGGATTTGCCCAAGGCACCTGGACTTTGATGCCCACCCATTTCCTTTGTCAATGCTGCAGCTTTTAAGCAAGCATGCAAGATGGAAGGCTCAGTCCAGTTCACCATCTCCCTCTGCTCACTCTCTACTTGTGCCACTACAGTCACTGATGATCATGAGGAACCTATAAGCCTCTCTGGAGTTCCTCTGAAGTATCATGAATTCAAGGACATCTTTAGCAAGAAGAAGGCTGACACACTTGCACCTCATTGGCCCTTTGACCTGAAGATTGAGCTGGAGGAAGGTGCAACACCTCTGATAGGAAAGATCTATTCTATGTCTCCTTCTGAACAAGAGTCTCTCCAAGACTTCCTGGATGAACATCTGGCAATAGGCTTCATCTGCCAATCATTCTCACCTCATGCCACCCCTGTTCTTTTTGTCCAAAAGGAAGATGGTTCCCTCCACTTATGCATCAATTTCCGAGGATTAAACAAAATCACAAAGAAAGACCATTACCCACTTCCCCAGACCTCCAATCTTCTGGATGCCCCTAGTGGCACCAAGATTTATACAAAGCTTGATCTCTGGCATGCCTATCATCTGGTTTGCATTGCTGAAGGAGATGAGTGGAAGACCTCCTTCTGGACCTGCTATGGATCTTTCAAATGGCTGGTAATGCCCTTTGGGCTCACCAATGCCCCTGCCACATTCCAATGTTTCATCAACAGCATATTCACTGATATGTTGGATGTAAGCATCATGATCTATCTTAATGACATACTGATCTACTCCCATGACCTGGAATCACATCACAAACATGTCCAGGAAGTCCTCCAGTGCCTTCACTCCAATGGACTTTATCTCAAACTGGAAAAGTGCAAATTCCATTTGGAAACCTTCGAATACCTTAAATTCATTCTCTCTCCTTCTGGCCTCTCTATGGCCTCCAACAAGATCAAGACAATCCTGGATTGGCCTGAACCTAGGAAAGTCAAGGACATCCAGTCCTTCCTAGGATTTGCCAACTTTTACTGCCAGTTTATCCAGGGTTATTCAGATATTGTGATCCCTCTTATACGTCTCACTTGCAAAGGAGTTCCTTGGAACTTTTCCAATGACTGCAAGAAGTCTTTCAAATGCCTAAAGGAAGCATTCACCTCTGCTCTGGTGCTTGTGCACTAGTCTCCAGATGCTCTGATTACTATTGAAACTGATGCCTCCAACTATGCCATAGCCAGCATCCTATCTATCACCTGCTCTGATCAAGAAATTCACCCTGTCATGTTCTACTCCCACACCATTTCCAGAGCAGAATTGAACTATGACACTCATGATAAGGAGCTCTTGGCAATTTTTGAAGCATTCACTACCTGGCATCATTACCTTGAAGGCTCCACTACTCCTATAGACATCATCACAGATCACAAGAATCTCGAGTACTTCTCCACCACCAAGCTCCTAATGTGCTGCCAGGCCCACTGGTCAGAGTTCCTCTGCCAGTTCAATATGGCAGTCCAATACTGCTGTAGAGATTGGTGTGTTTCTACAGTTATATATCACTTCCTTGCCCCATTTTCATTGCTTCCCATCCTTTTCAGTTGATTCATTACCTACTAAAACAGTCCAGTCAGACTATTTTAATCTTCTACTGACTGGCTGGACTGACCAGACTTCTATTGACTAGTCAGACTACTTTTCCATGATACAGGACTCATTAAGTATTCCAAACCTGCAATATTCCCATATTTTCTTCTAGTTCATTCAACTTATCTCTGATCAGACATATTGGATCTGAAAGGGGAAATCCCTGTCACCACTCTTTTATCCTCTTTTGGATGAGTAGCTAGAGTTCAGGTATACCCAGACTATAAAAATTTGTACTCGTTATTCTGCAATAGCAGCTATTGTTTAGCTCACATCACACACTGCTTGAAACCATCTCCCTCTACCATTTTACTGTCTTCTACATCATCTTACTTGACTGAACTGCCAGTCCTCACAAATTACCCAGCTAACCACAACCGCACCTCTGTCATTGCATCATTCTGGACTCCAACCGGACTATCTGGTATGTGCCAGACTTCACCTCAGGACTTACCCTTTTCTCTAGAGTTCCTTTGGGGCGAATGCATTTGCTCCCCCCTTTTTACTCAGACACTCCCTGGTGGCTAGGACTAGCTGGTGTTTTACCTACCAGTCCACTTACCCACCTTTTAGTCTTTTCACTGCCCTGGTAAGCTAGGAGCTAAACCTGATGCACTAACTAGATGTTGGGATGTCTACCCCAAAGAGGGGGATAAGGACTTTGCTCACATCAACCTGGACAATTATAGGCCCATTTTTATCCAAGAATAGCTCACATCATCCCTTCAGGCTACTTACCTACAGTTCCCACTACTTCAGGCCTCCATCCTCCTGGACATTGAACAACTTCAGTCCAACATTCTCTCTGCCCTACCCAACAATTCAGTTGCATCACCCCTCATTTTCTCTGAGTCACAGGATGACCCTCAATGGACTATCTCCTCTGAAGGGCTCCTACTACAGGACAATCACATCTACATTCCCAAAGCTAATGATCTACACCTCCACATTCTCTGGATCTTCCATGACCACCCTACTGCTGGACATTTCGGACAGAACCAGACTCTTGAACTCATTCACCACAAGTATATATGGCCTGGTATCTGGACCTTTGTCAAAAACTATGTCAGTTCTTGTACCACTTGCGCTAGAGCCAAGGTCTCCCATCATTGCCCATTCAGTCTCCTAAAGCAGCTTCTGGTCCTGAAAAAACCATGGAACTCCATCTCCATGGACTTCATTGAACAGCTTCCTGCTTTGGACAGCTACACAGCAATCCTTGTAGTGGTAGACAGGCTATCAAAACAGGTGGTCTTCATTCCAACTCACAATATAGTTACTTCTGCTGAACTAGCCAAGTTATTCCTGTTGCATGTCTTTTCCAAGCACAGAGTCCCTTCCCATGTCACCTTTGACAGGGGCTCTGAGTTTGTATCTTATTTCTTCCAATCCCTAGGTAAAGCACTAGATATGTGCCTCCATTTCACCTCTGGTTATCATCCAGAGGGGGATGGCCAAACAGAGCGCACTAATCAGACACTTGAGCAATACCTCCAAATCTATTGCAACTACCAACAGGACAACTGGGCAGAACTCCTACCTCTTGCAGAGTTTGCATATAACAATGTGCCTAGTGCTACTACAGGCATATCTCCCTTCTTTGCTAATAAGGGATACCACCCCAACATCTCTGTCTACTCCAACCATGACCTTACCTCCTCCACAGCCCAGTCCTATGTTATGGACTTGGATCAACTTCACAAATTCCTCTGGTTGGAAATGCTGGAAGCACAGAAATGCTACCAAGGACCAGCAGATAAGAAACGCAGTCCTGCTCTGGACTTCAAAGTTGGAGATCAGGTATACCTTAAGGCGAAATACCTCCATTCCACTAGGCCCTCAAAGAAACTCTCTGAAAAATACCTCAGTCCTTTCAGTATTATAGCCAAACCTGGCACATATTCTCTTACACTGAAACTTCCTGACTCCATGCATTCTGTACACCCAGTTTTCCATGTCTTGTAGTTAGAACCATGCACTTTGAACAGTATTCCAAACTGAGTCCAACCTCTGCCACCTCCAGTTGAGGTTGATGGCAAACTGGAGTATGAGATTGAGGAAATACTTGATTCCAAAATTGATAGGAGACAATGTCAATGTCAACTCCTGTACCTGGTATGATGGCTCGGATATGAAGGAACTGATGACAAGACCTCCTGGTTACTTGCTACAGAGTTAGGGAACACAAAAGAACTTATTGAGGATTTCCATTGGAAGTACCCTGATAAGCCTGGACCCATCCTATCCTAGCACCAGAACAACTCTGACATTCCTTTCCACCCCACACCATTTACTCCTTAACAAATTAAAATAATAAAGAAAAACATGATTACTATTCTACACCTCCATCCTCTGTTTCCAATCTAGGTGAAGTTGTTCTCCAACCTGTCCACCCACAAGTCCCTGAGCTTACTGCAGGCCTTCTCTTCATCGGTGGACTCCAACTCCTCCTCCACATTAGTCTCCTCTGCATCTTTGCTGTATACCTTCTCAACCCCCAAGAGCATAATGCTCTGGAGGATGTCATTCTGGAGGTTGAGGCACACCCTTATGCCCTCAATCGCATTACAAATGCCCTGGAGGGCCCAGACTGTGTCCAAAGGCTCCTCTGGTGTGAGTGAACACTCTGGCACAATCACCTTCTTTGCCTTCACCTTCACCCTACTCGGGCCCTCCTCCTTGTTTGTCTCCTCTGTCATCCTCTTCCTCTTCTTTGATGGCCCAGCCTCACTTTCCACCCTCCTCCACTGCTTCTCTGTCTTCTCCACTCTGGGCCACTCACACTTAGCCTTCACCTCCCAGCACTCCATGCAGGATGTGGACTTACCAGGGCCCAGGGTGCACTCTAGGCCCCAGTCCTCACACCAGATGCACCTCAGCACCATCTTCTCTCTCCCCTTTCCCTTGTCAACATGTTGCTGCACCTGCACTGCCTCTGCCTAGGATTTGTTAGTGCCAAACTCCTGATAATGGTTGTCACTCACCCTCTTCCATGCTGCTGCTTTGGCACTCCATTGCCACTGCTCCTCTGCCTCACACTGTGCCTTCTCCTCCTCCACCTTGTGCTTCTTCTCCTCCTCCTCACATCTCTGCCTCACCTCCAATACATGCCTCCACCATTCATCTGCCTTTACCTTTCATACCTTGGCACTGTTGCCCAGGTCCTCCCTGAGGTGTTCTTCAGACCATTGCTGGATGTTGTTGAGGTCAGACATGCTTAAGAGTAGGTTGGTTAACAGATGACTCCAACTGATGCTAGGCTTTTATGTGTCAGCTTCATCAAAGTTCCAAATCCATTCATTGATCACACATACTCTACTCATGTGACATCATATCAGACCATGCAACTTTGTTTCCACAGCTTATCCAGTCCTCAAGGGCTTGGACCTAAAAGGAGGGCACTGTCATATCCATTCTGGAACCCCTATAAGCAAATCCTGGAAACTCTGGCACAATTCTGAAGTCCATATCATTTGAACTACTTTTCCATGCAAGACACCCTTACCACATTCCACACACCACCTAAACCATAATTTGTGCCATATCAGGTCATGCACAGCTTTGACTAGGTAACTTGCAGGTGATTAGATTCTGGGATTCACATCTCTGAACCATGCACCCAGCACTGCCTCTGCTTTATTTCCATTTGTCTTAGTTTTGTTATTCGTAACTCTACATTCCTTAGTGTACTGCCCTCCAGCATAGTTCACCTCCATACTCTGTCTCAATTACTGATTGCTGTGTTTCTCCATATCACATTCATAATCACCTCCATTCCTTATTCCAAATTTCACTATGTACTTTAATATATAAACTCTATGAATTCCGAGTTGTACTTTAGTATGAATATTAACACAAGTCTCCCTCCCATGTTTGAGTCCCTTATCTCCTATCTCTGTCTCCCCTCTTGATGCTTCTGACCTTTGAAATCAAGGATGGAAGCCTTGGTAAGGGCATGACACACAAGTCCTGCACCAAGTCCTTACCCTGAACCCTTCAATTATACTTACAGTACTCCAGCCCCCTCAGACTTACACTGGAGGACTGGACTTTGACAACTACATGGGTAGTAACTTAAGGTTCTGACTGAACTATGTGAGGGGAGGCACAACTACTATGTGAGCAAGAAAGGGATTTGGTCTATGCAAGGAAGGCAGTGATGAGGGGATAGTGCAATTGGGGGATAATGATAATATAGGAATCATACAATATACAGGAGTTCTGCTATTGGCATGGAATAAGAGTATGCAAGGATTGCATGTGATGGTGCCATTTGCAGTGCCTATGGTGTTAGTTGCTTAGGTAAAAGGGGCTTTATACTACCTTGGTCAGGTATCCTGATGCTATAAGCAATGACTGTGGTATGGATAAGCCCTATGGGTGGTACTGAGTTATGGCAGAATAGTGTGAGAAGGAGTTCCCTAGGATAGGATACAAGGAATGGCAAGGATAAGAAGTATAGTGAAGTGGACATAGCAAAGATCAGAGCATAACAATATTTTACAAAAGTACTATATAAATTGCTTGATGCTTTGTATATTATTGTAGTTTTGTAGCTTAGTGGTCTGATATGATATTGTATTTATTATGCTCCTTTATTATTAAGTTGTAAGTTCAACTCTCCTTGCTGGCAACTTATTAGTTTATATAAAAGTGCTACACTCCAATCCCTCTACATCCTACACTCTCTACTTCTTTCCCTAGGTTACCCTCTTTAGCCACACCTCCCCATGCCACCAAGTTACACCTTGGTATCACCTGCAGGACCTGTCTCACACCACAGCAAGTATGCTTATAGCATAAGGGCACCTAACCAAGGTAGCATAAAGCCCCTTTTACCTAAGCAACTCACACCACAGCAACTGCAGATGGTGCCATTGCACACCATATCCATGCAACTCTATCCCACACCAATAGTGTTACTGTTACATCCTCACTCGCACCCCTATCTTTTCGCCCCTGTCTCTACTCCCATTCTGGTATTGGTACACCCTCCAGTCCACTTACTAACAGCACTCACATGCCACATGAATGGCTGCACCAAGCTGTGTCTACCTTAGTAAGCACTCCAGACCCTTGCACCACCCCATGACATCATTATTGCCTCATATTGCACCACTATGGCATGATCGCACATCATCAGCACCCAGGCTATGCAAGGCAGTGCAGTGACTCCACATGACTCATACCAGGCCAATAGCATAAGCCCCACACTCCCATGTCTACCCTGAAGAAGGCCATTTGTAGTAATAGACACATAAACATATACAAACCCTGTAAACATATATAAGACTGGCAATCCAGTCCCAAGATCCTCATTTGAGTTATCTTGGGTTTTCCCCTTAGTCCTCAGTTGACACCTGGGCCCCCACTAGCTCCTGTCATCACTGTTCCCATTCACTAGCCTTGCTGCTCACTACCTAAGACCAAGGGTCGTTTCAGTTACTCCCTCATATTGTATAATTCCCCATATTCCCTTTTCCTCCAATTGCATAACAGCTGCCATTATGCCATCACACACCACCTGTTCCCACACCAATAGCAATATCCCCTCTAGCATTGCCCCACTTGCACAGACCAGGCCAGTTCTTGTCTTGCATTTCCATACTAAGTATCCTGGCCTGCCCTCATGTAGTTTAGTTGGAGTTCCAACTTAGGTAGCTAGTAGTATATAAACCCCCATGTAACTTGTTGGAACTCCAATTGATTCTCTCTTGGGTCTTCCCTTCATAATGGGGTGAACTCAAGGGGTTGGTTCACTTTCCTTTGCCACTAGTACCCTTCAGCAAGATACTATGCTAGTATTAGGATCTGCCACAACTTATCACCAACAGAAGCATAGGTAGCCTAAGAGGCTAGCTCATGAGGTAGAGCACCAAGATGGGCCATCTCAAGCAGCAGACTGGAACCAGAGCTAGAGTTTGAGTTAGTCAGGATCATTAGGGGTTAATAGGTATCTGTTTCCATTGCACAACTACTATTCAGCATCCACACTTGTTTGTCAACCACAGTCACTAGTACTTACCATTACCTACATTCATTTGTACACACATTTGTTTATATATTTTGGGTCTTTCCTCTAAGGGCACCTGCATAGTAGGAGTTCAATCCATTTTATACACTTTCATACACTTTCCACTACACAGCCAAAGGTACTTAGTGCCTGAGGTTGTTTCAAAAAGGCATTTTATTGTTTTGGAATATATTATAGCAATACTCAGCATGACTTGTAATTTGATAGGTTAGATTGGCCACCATAAAATAAATTAAGATGCCTGGAAATTTACTAATGATTTTTTGCATTTTTTTCAGCAGCCAAAAACACTGAATACCAGCATCTATCACTTAGTGTTAGCATCATTGTCTACTAATTTACAATAATTCAAACATTGAATATACATGATTTTACTTGTTTGCAACAATACATTTCAGTGTCACAGTTGATGCTAATTTGCAATGACAAATACCTTACCATATTGTCCATGACAATGATCAAAAGTGCAACAGACAATCTCGATTGTTGACTTTACTCTTTGTAGTTTTATGTATATGGTAAAGGACGACAGCAATAACCCAGAGGATAAGCCAAAGCACAGACCTCGGATGTGTCAATCAATATGAACTGCAGTGTCTCCAGGAGCAAGAACAGGTTGACAATGTCATAATTGTCATTAGCAATAACACGAGGAGATTCTAGAAGATTCCGTTCTACTGGCTCTTGTTCCTTCCGTGTCGGTCCAGCCAATCAATTGACTCGCAATTGTAGGACGGCGAGGCACTTCTCGGATAGCGGTGGCTTCATTGATTGGCGACGAGGCATTTGTTGGACAGTGGCGTCTGGGGTCATTGGCCGGCTGACACATAGGGTCTCTGTGTCTCTGAGGTATAAAAGGGGAGGGTCTACCTAAAGGGACCCTCAGAGCCAGATAACCCATCGTTATTCGACACTTCCAAGATGCAATTCGTACGTCCACACTTTTGGCCGTCGGGGCTATCGCTGACGGCCGGGGGGCCTTTGATAGGAGAACACCGTCCTTGTTAACCAGCACGGCGCATGCGGCAAAGAGAGCTGCAAGTGCGGCGATGCGTAAGTACTGTGCGTCGTCGGGGCTCCATCTGTACTGAGGACTGCGACAGATGCAAGTGCGATCCCAGCAACTGCAAATGTTAGATCTGTGGGTTATCACACGCCCAGTGCATCGTATGATGATCGCAGTGTATTATGATATGGCTATGCAGAACGTTTGTGACTATGCCTGATGTTGTTCATCTCCGTGAATCCAATCCATGTATTCGACGACCTATCGCCGTGTGTTGTGGTGACCGACCGTAAGCTTTGGATTGGTGACGGTGGAGGTGGACGAGCACATCGACAAGCGGACACGGTCTCGGCTTGGGATGACGCAGGGCCAGCACGTCAGGGCTGCGCTGGTATCATGGAAACATACATATGATGTTGCCGTGCACGACGACGAGCGCCCTTTGACCATCAACCACTACCACTGACCACCG
>JBBPTI010000450.1:0-14119 GCA_038093995.1 Tylopilus aff. callainus | reverse complement strand
TAAAGTGGTATGTCTCGACGGAGATATAGAATAATTCTTAAGATTATTTGTCAAACATTGAAACAGTTTTAGAAGTCACTATATATTGCTCTGGCTTTTCAATTATCCCTACTTTTATCTTACTGAGTTACATCCTCCATATATAAACCTGTAGATACTCTCAATATACTCCTTAGTTCAAATATCAATTTAGTCTCTCTTCTTTGAGTATAACAGCTTAATCTCAGGATGCAACACATAAGTCCTGCATTGAAGCTTCACTCCTCCAACCTCTGCTCTAACATCCACCATACCTCTGGTACACCTCTGTGTACACATGTGCAACATCTGACCTCTTTGACCACCTCTGCTGCTTGGATTTGAGCTAAAGAACCTGAACTTAACAGTATATTTAAATTCCCACTTATCAAGTTCCCCAAACACTCATCATAACCACCCACACTGTTTATGCCTCATGACTTTCTGCCCTTTAGACTACCTTTGGTAGCTTCCATACCATCCTAGGAAAGTTTACTAGCCTCATTGAATGCACTGTTACCCCTTTCATTGTGACCCACCATCAAAATCCACTTTCTCTACTTATTCTGCTTCCCTTCTGTGAAACAACCTCAGGCACTAGGTACCTTTGGTTGTGTAGTGGAGGTGGTGGTAGAGTGTAGACAAGTAATTGTCCTCTTTTATAGCAGGTGCCCTTGGAGGAAAGACCCAAGAAGAATCAATTGGAGTTCCAACAATTTACATATGGGTTTATATACTATTGACTACCTAAGTTGAAACTTTGATAGAAATGCATGAGGGCAGGCCAGGTTACTAAAAATGGAAGTGCAAGAGAGGAACTGGCCTGGTCTGTGCAAGTGAGGTAATGCTGAAACAACCCTTAGTAAGGGTAGTGAGCAGTGAGGCAGCAAATGGGAACAGTGATGACTAGAGCTAGTGGGTGCCCAGGCATCAACTGAGAACTAAGGAGAAAACCCAATATAACTCAAATGAGGATCTTGGGGCTGAATTGCCAGTCTTATATACTATTATAGGATTTATATATATTTGTGTCCTTACTACTGTAACCAGACGACTTTAGGGTAAATGTGGGAGTGTGAAGAATATGTGAAACAACTTGAGCCTGAGCTGTCAAGCCTAGGGCTAGTAGTGGCAAATGCCAGCAAGCAATGGTGAGAGTTGCAATGTGTTATCAAGGGGAGCCTTGCTGTTGTGGGTCTTACTAGTGAATGAAGAGAGTGGGGAAGGCAATAGGTGTTACACTTTACTCCCTCACCACTACACTCACACTTTGCTCTTTCCTACACTTCCTTCTTTAGTTATAGGTACCCATGCCACAGTGCCATGAGTCAGTAGCATCTGCCCTTGCTCTCATGCCACAGCAGCACAAGCTTACAACATAAGGGCACCTGACCAAGGTAGCATCAAGCCCCTTTTACCTAAGCAGCTGACAACATAGCAACTGTGGATGGTGCCATCACTTGCCATACTTGTGCACTCCAATCCCATGCCAATGGCATTAACCCCACATATCATACAATTCTCTTATTTCCTTTTTCCTCCAATTGCAGAACTCCCACTATTGTGCCATCTCACATCACCCTATACCACACCAATAGCTATTATCCCTCAGTATCACCTCTCTTGCACAGACAGGCCAGTTTTTATCTAGCATTTCCATACTTAGTAACCTGGCCTGCCCTCATACTATTCAGACAGAGTTCCAACTTATGTAGCTAGTAGTATATAAACCCCCATGTAATTCATCAGAACTCCAATTGATTCTTCTTGGGTCTTTCCTCACAAGGCACCCACTCTACTAGGAGTTCAATTGATACCATCTACTTTCTTTCTACCACCACTTCCACTATGCAGCCAAAGGTACTTAGTGCCCAAGGCTGTTTCATTAAGAATCAATTGCTCGCTTTGCTGTTGTCACTCTTCAACTTCCCCAAAGCACCCCACCCCACTTTCAGAACACAGGACCCTCACCAGCAGTGAGCAGTATTGTACTGACATTCAGCCTTTCTAACATCAAAGGACACTAGTGAATGCTAATCATGCCCAGTTGGCCCCTGCTTCCCTCATGGCAGAGCAAAAAGTTGGACAGCATCTAGTAGTCACCCCTTGCCCACAGCATCCCATCAACCTCAACCTCCTTGCCACCATTGCTTCACATCTCAAACCTAACACTACTGCTGAGTTAGAAAGGACCCAGCAGGATTTCCAGGAGGAGTTCAACACCCACATTGCTGAGTGAAGTGTGAGGAGTACTTGGGCTTCGTCAGCTATGCCTGACCTTGTCTATCCCCCATTATTCTTTGCTGACATCAATCCCAATGACTTCATTCCACCTATCCCACCACCTCTCTCACCCACTATCCTCCATTGCCTCATAGCTGAGGCAGAGGAACACCAACACCAGTGCACTGCCTACACCACCTTTATTGAGGCACAACTTGCTCACCCCCTTACTCACTCCCCTGACTATTGTGCCTGCAATAGACCCTACCCTTTTTACTGCCCGCAACACCTATCCTGCCCAAACAAGCATGCCACTTCAAGTATTGTTCACACAGAAGATACTCCTGGCTGCCTTTGCCCCCAAAACAGCTTGCAGCAACCCACCACGTTTCTTTCTACTACTCCCTGTTCTTTTCTTGTTTTATCAGTTTCTTGCTACTTGTCTTACTTACCTACTTCATTGTTTGCACAGTTCAGATGAACTGTAATACCCTTGTTGTTATGCTCATGGCTACGCTATGTTTCATTCTTTCCTACATCCCCTTCTTTGGCCACTACTACCCATGCCACAGCACCACGACTTGGCACCACCTGAGACCTGTCCCCACACTGGCTGGTAAAGTATCCACAGCATTCCAGGCACCAGACCATGGTAGAGTAAAGACCTGATTACCTGGATACTCACACCACCTGCAGTCCTTAGGCAATCCATAGTTGCAATGACACCATAGCATGCCACTCGTTCTCACCCCAATAGCAATACTCCTGCTAGCATACCATAGTACACCATTCTTTCCCACTCCAATAGCACTAAATCCGCTATGGCACCATATTGCACCATCTGTTCCCACTCCAGTAGCATTTAATCCTCAGCACCACCCTGCTTGCTCGGACCAGGCCAGTTTCCATCTTGCATTTCCTTATTTAGTATTCTTGCCTGCCCTTACTCAGTTTAGGCTCTGCCTGAATCCCTTCTGTACTTGTATATAAACCCACCTGTATTATATTAGAGCTCCAATCAATTCTTCTTGGGTCTTTTCTCACAAGGCACCCGCTCTACTAGGAGATTGATTTATTTGCCCATTTCACTTCACTTTTGCTACTCTCTACTCCACACCTCCTAGTGCCTAGCACCTGAGGTTGTTTCATTAAGAATTGATTCCTCTCTTCACCACTGTCACTTTTTGACCACCCCAAAGGCCCCCACCACCTTTTCATTATCAGTAAGCAGAGTTGTACCCACGTCCCCTTATTGACATGGAAGGACACTAGTGAATGCTATACATGCTAAGTCAGCCCCTGCTGTTGCAGTTGGCAGCTCAACAGGCGGACAGCATCTAGTAGTTGCCCCTCACCCAGTTCACCCCATCAATCTTGACCTCCTCACCACTGTCGCCTTTCGCCTCAAGGCTGATGCCACTGCTGCTGCTGCTGCTGAGAGAGAGCAGCAAGAGTTGTGGGAAGAGATTGACCAGGCTATTGAGCACTTTGCTGCAAGGTCAAGGGCATCAGATATGCCCACACTTGTTTATCCCCCATCTGTTATGATCTACCTACCAGGTCTAGTATACCAGTTCTTTTCTTTTTCTACCAGTTCTTTTCTTTTTCTTCCCGCATCCCATTTCCATCATTTCCCTATGCTTACTACTTAGTATTGACTCAGGATATGCTCTGATCGCATCTGATCAATATCTCTTCCTTCTTTCTTGTTCTTTCGCATTCTATTGATTATCCAACTCTGACAGACTAGCCAGTATATAGGCCTACCAGGCGCAACCCTGTAGCTCTAAGCTAGTCTTCCTTGATATCTATCTCCTCTCGCCCCAGACCTCAGAGCCTGCTGGAGTTTGTCTCTTTGGCTCGCTAGCTTCATCGATCCAAGTCCTCGACAGACTGAGGCCAGATAAAGACCCTTTGTTAGTAAGGGCATAAGATATATCGTCACCTCAGGCTATTCAAGGCTAAGGTCAACGTCCTACCCGGACTTGGTCTTAACATAAGACTAGCTTCCTCCTTCTTGCATAGGTTGCCCTCAATACAACCTTTCCCCCACCATGTCCCAACAACCCAATCTCCTCGCCTTCCTTCGAAGGAACCGCTCCCCCTCCCCCTCCTCTGAGTCCGAACCACCTCGCTCCCCATCCCCTACTGACAACAACCCAGATAACCGTCTGACAGAAACAGATGAAGAAACCAGACAGCTCACCAATGACTTTAGCTCTCTCCTCTCCCTACCACGCCCACCAACCCCACCTTTCCCTCCCCCTGTACAGAGACCTGTTGTATTCTGAAACCCAACCCCACCACCTCCACCCCCTCCTCACCAAATGTCTTCCACCAAATCCATTGAGCTGAGAATTGGAACGCCTGAGGCGTATGATGGATCCCATGTGAAAGCCAAGAGATGGCTGAACGTGATCAAGACCTACTTGTTAGTAAACGATGAAGTCTACAACAAGGAAGCAAAGAAGATAGCCTTCGCTCTCTCCTATATGACAAAAGGACCAGCTGCCACCTGGGCCTCCACCTTCCAGTCCGCCGCTCTCACTTCGAACTCCTTTGGGACCTTTGCTGACTTTGAAAAGAAATTCCTTTTGACCTTCGAACACGCCAATACTGAACAGGAAGCCCTGAACTGGCTTTCTACCACTAAGGCCCTGAGCCTGAAATGCCCTCACCCTGATACCAACCTCCTCGATTACTACTCCACCCTTTTCTCCATGAAGATGGCTGAGGCTGGACTTGATGAAACTAAGGACACCCCCATCCTCATCAGCTTCTTCACAGCAGGACTTCCTACCCCCCTCATGAGACAAATCTATTCCATGGACAATGTCCCTACCACCCTCTCTGATTGGCACAAGTGAGCCAGGCAGTTTAAGTCCCAATGGGACCAAGCTGATTGCATCACTCATCTTGGAGTGCCCACCCACTATGTTCCCCCTCAGCGACACAACCCCCCTTGAGACCCCAATGCCATGGATGTAGACTGACTCTCCTTCACTCAAGAAGCCGAACATAAGAAAAGAGGACTCTGCTTCTCTTGCCACAAGCAAGGGCATGTCTTTCGAGAATGCCCCTCCTGCCAGAAACCCCTTCCCTCCATCAGATGAATCGCCAGAAAGATAGAGGCAGTGACCTCTTGGAATGAAGAAGAGACCCCCCAGAGGGATGAGGAGCCAATGAACGTTGGGCAGCTAAGTGCCATGTTCAAAAAGAAAGCGGGTTTTCAGTAGGGAGAGTTCGAACGACATGAACCTCTCCACCTTATGTATCCTGTGAATGTAAATCTCTTATCATGCCAATCAACCTGATTTACCTCGAAGAAACCCTGAAAACCGTCGCCACCCACGCCCTTATAGACTCAGGAGCAGAGATAAACTGTTTAGACTGGAGTTTTGCCTCCCAGAAACAAATACCAGTAGAATGAACCACCCAAACCATTCTCGCCCAGAACACCAATTCCTCCCTCAACTCCCACGTACACTACGTCACCTACCTTTTTGTCACAATCGCAGGGGTCACTCAGAAGATCTGCTTCTTTGTACTGCGCCTTGGAAGACAGAGCGTTATCCTTGGGCACCCCTGGCTTCAAAATACCAACCCAGACATTGATTGGCGCAGAGGTGCTGTCACCATAGATCCCACCCTCAATAAAGGACACGAGCTATACTCCTATCCTAGACCTCCCCCCCTTACTGCACCCATCTCCTCTCTCACTCTAGCTGAAGAAGGACTTAGAAACTTCTTAGGGTGACCATCTGCTGAACAACTAGTTAAAGACACCACCAGGTATTACACTGCTCAGAGGGTCCTTCACTATGCTCAGACACACCATCCCTTGCACCCTCTCACCCTTGAGCTGGCTTGCATCTCGCAAGCCACAGATCTAGTGATACAAGCAGAACCGACCCCGAAGACCATCCTTCCCTCCTCCTATTCTGAATTTGCTTCCATCTTCGAGAAGGAATCAACAGACCACATACCCCCCTCCCAACCCTACGACCATGTGATTACCCTGTCCGATTTCTTCGTCCCAAAGATTGGGAAGCTCTACCCTCTATCCCCAGACAAACAAAAAGCTACAGATGAGTTCATTGATAAAAACCTTGCATCCGGGAAGATCCATCCATCCAAATCTCCCCAAGCCTCCTCCTTCTTTTTCGTCAAAAAGAAAGATGGGAAGCTTTGCCCCTGCCAGGATTATCGATACCTAAATGAACACACCATCCACGATGCCTACCCCCTCCCTCTCATCTCTGATCTGGTCAATAAGGTAAAGGACTCTTCAGTCTTTACCAAATTTGATGTATGATGGGGCTATAATAACGTTCGCATCAAAGAAGGAGACCAGTGGAAAGTGGCCTTCATCACCCACAGAGGCCTGTTCGAACCGACCATCATGTTCTTTGGCTTGACAAATTCCCCCCCCACTTTCATGAGATTCATGAATGATTCCTTTCGTGACATGATTGCAGAAGGCTGGCTCGTCATCTACATGGACGACCTCCTCATCCACTCCCTCACCCTTGAACTGGACGAGATCCGGGTCCATCGAGTTCTCCGACATATGAAAGAACTGGACCTCTACCTCCACCTCAAGAAATGCACCTTTGCAGCTTCTCAAGTCGAATACCTAGGGATGATCCTCTCAAAAGGGCGGATCGTCATGGACCCTATTAAAGTCAAAGGAATTGCCAATTGGCCTGTCCCCTCCACAGTCAAGGAAGTCCAATCTTTCTTAGGCTTTGCCAATTTCTACCGCTGGTTCATTCCCTCCTATTCCAACATTGTCGCTCCTCTCCTTGGTACAGAGGGAGTCAAAGGCAGATTGTTGGGCAGGGGTCCAGTGCCAAGGGTGGTCTTTTCAGGTGAGTTCAAGTTCTCTTCCCAACCAGTCCTTTCCATGCCCAACTTAAACCGTCCTTTCGCCATCTCCACTGATGCCTCCAAGTTCACTACTGGGAGTGTGCTCCTACAAGCCAACTCTAATGGAGATTTAAAGCCCTGCGCCTATATCTCCCAGTCCTTTTCCCCAGCTGAACGAAACTACAACATCTTCAACCATGAACTTCTTGCAATTATCCGAGCACTAAAGACATGGTGACAGTACCTCCTGGGCTCTCCCTTCCAGGTCCTCATCCTTACCGACCATAAAAACCTTACCTATTTCTGAAAACCCCAGAATCTTAACCGATGACAGGCCAGATGGATGCTGGACCTGTCGGACTATGACCTCCACCTCCAACATGTCCCTGATACTCAACTGGCTGCCCCCGATGCTCTCTCTCGCTGCCCTGACCATACCCCCTCCTCCCCTGACAACTCTGATGTCACTCTCCTTCCAGCCAACCTCTTCATCCACCTCATTGACCTGGAACTTTCTCGCCAACTCCGCACCTCCTCCACCACCGACCCCCTTGTCTTGGACGTCGTCCAAGCCATTGAGGGCAATATCCCCTCCTCCCTTTCCTCCTGCCTCTCTGACTGGAAATATTCTGATGGAATACTTTCCTACTGCAACTGCATCTACATCCCTGACTCCCCTGGACTACACTGGTCCATCGTCTCCTCTCACCATGACCACCCATCCACTGGTCACCCTGGTTTCCTTAAAACCTGCCAGCTTATCGCCCGGGAATTCTGGTGGCCTGGTCTGGCCTCCTTCATCCGGAAATACATCGAAGGGTGCGCAATCTGCCAGCAGAACAAAGTGAACACCCACCCTACTCTTTCCCCCCTTACCCCCATCCCTTCCTCCTGCACCCGCCCCTTCCAACAAATCTCCTGTGACCTGATCACTGACCTTCCCCCCTCCTCTGGATTTGACAGCTTATTGGTCATGGTTGACCATGGGCTTACAAAGGGGGTGATCCTCTGCCCTACCACAAAAACTGTTACTGCTGAAGGGATTGCCCTTCTTTTCCTCACCAAAGTCTATACTAGGTATGGACTATATGACAAGATCATCTCAGACAGAGGCCCCCAATTTGCCTCCAATTTCGCCAAAGAACTCAGAAAACTCCTGCAGTACAACCTCACCCTTTCCACCACCTATCATCCACAGACTGATGGAGAAACCGAATGAGTAAACCAAGAAGTTGAGACCTACCTTCGCATATTCTGTGGAAACAACCCTACCCAATGGTTGGATCTCATTCCCTTTGCAGAATTTGCTCACAACCACCACCCGCACTCTGTCACCAATCAATCTCCGTTCTACCTCATGATGGGGTATGAACCACAACCGATCCCCACTATCTCCTCCCCCACCCCCCTCCCTGCCTTAGAAAAGTGCATTGCTGACCTGAATGCCACCTGAAACGAAGCCCTAGTGGCCCACGACTTAGCTGCCCAGGTCATGAAAGCCCACACATGTAAAAACTACTCCCCCTTCCATAAGGGAGATAAAGTTTGGCTAGAAGCACAAAACCTGAGGCGTACTCACACCTCCCCTAAACTCCTCAGCAAGCAGGAAGGTCCCTTCACTATCACTGAAGCCCTCTCCCCCATCACCTTCAAACTCTGACTGCCTCGCACCTGGAAGATCCACCCAGTCTTCCATGGCTCCCTCCTATCCCCCTACTGTGAAAACGATGTACACAGCCTGAACTTCCCACAACCACCTGCTGACCTTATAGGTGGTGAAGAAGAGTACGAAGTAGAGCGGATATTAAAGCACCGAGGCCCCCTTTGGAACTGCAAGTTCCTGATCCGATAAAAGGGATACCTACCAGAAGATGACTTATGGGAACCCGAGTCAAACTTAAAAGGAGCCCACGCCCTCCTTGCTGAGTATCTCTTGACCCATTGCCTTCCCCCTTCACAATGAACTCCTTCGAAACCCCCTCCTACTCCCTTGTCCTCAATGCCATCATGAAGACTGAGGTTCCAGAAATGGCCAAGCTCATATTCCTCCCCAGCACCGATAACAAAATCCTTATGGATCTCTTCCTATGAGATCCCCACTACGTCATTGCCCTGGAACACCTCGTCCACCCAGACTCGCCTATTGGGCAGCTATGTACCACCTTCCTCCAAATTGAAGGATTCTACAATTTTTCTGAACACATCAAATTACTAGACCCTATTCCCACCAGAGCTTATTCCATAGTAAATTCCCTTGCCATCCACAGAGAATGTGCCTCTCAAGGAGTTCTCGCTGCCCTAGTACAACTGGGAGTGCTGGACCTATGTATTGACCTAGATCGTAACCTGGAACACCTCTCCCAGGATCACCCCCCTTCTCCAAATCCAAATCACCCTGCTCCTACCCCCCCTCACTCCCCTTCCCCCATCGCATCTGCCTTGATAGAAGTGGACAATACCTTGATCGTAGAAGAAGACCTGGTCACTCCAGAAGAACTAAGGAGATGAGCCCGGACCATTCTAGTGGACGCCTTGCACAGACAAGCAGAGATTCCCTTTATCCCGAACCACCCCATGTACCGAAATGCCTGCTTCCACTGCCATCGCATTGGGCATATCAAAGCCCAGTGTTTCCGTTATCAGTGCCCTGCATGTCACCTTTGGGCCCCTGATCATCTGATTACTGACTGCCCTGCCCGCACCCTGATTACCGCCTCCCGCACTATGTGTACTCGCTGCCACTGCAGGGGCCACTTCTGGACCCACTGTCCCCTCTTCCACCCGGCCCTACCACTGTCCTCTAGCTCTTCCTCCTCCTCCTCACACTCCTCCTCCTCGTCAGCGTCCTCCTACTTCAAGGCCCCTACTTGCATGCAATGCGCCCCCTCTCCTGATGTCATCAGACCAATTCGCCTCTTCCACCCCCAAGGGAGTCCTTGTGGAAGAATTTAGTGAGCTCAGGGATCTCACAGGCTAAACAGGAGGTAATGTTATGATCTACCTACCGGGTCTAGTGTACCAGTTCTTTTCTTTTTCTACTGGTTCTTTTCTTTTTCTTCCCACATTCCATTTCCATCATTCCCCTATGCTTACTACTTAGTATTGACTCAGGATATGCTCTGATCGTATCCGATCAATATCTCTTCCTTCTTTCTTGTTCTTTCACATTCTATTGATTACCCAACTCTGACAGACTAGCCAGTATATAGGCCTACCAGGCACAACCCTGTAGCTCTAAGCTAGTCTTCCTTGATATCTATCTCCTCTCGCCCCAGACCTCAGAGCCTGCTGGAGTTTGTCTCTTTGGCTCACTAGCTTCATCGATCCAAGTCCTCGACAGACTGAGGCCAGATAAAGACCCTTTGTTAGTAAGGGCATAAGATATGTCATCACCTCGGGCTATTCAAGGCTAAGGTCAACCTCCTACCTGGACTTGGTCTTAACACCATCCCTGGTCACTGACATTGATCCAAATGACTTCGTTCCTCTGACACCACCTGTCCTCTCTCCATCAACCCTTCGCTGGCTCATCACCAAGGCTGAAGAACAGACCCACCACTACAAGGAGTATGCAGCCTACATAGAAGCCCAGCTTGCTGCTCTCCTACCCCCTTCGCCAGACTACTGCACCTGTTGTAGGCTGGATCACCTTCACCACCCCTTCCATTTCCCACCATTCCACTCACACCTGAGACAGTCTGGGACATCCAGTACCATACTGATGTGCACTCACACCAAGCCAGGCCATCTCTGCCCAAAGAATCTTCTTTGGTGGTCCAGCAAATTTCTTTAGCCCTTCTTTTTGTACTTACTTGCCTTTCACTTCTGCCCTTTTTAGTGTTAGCTTTCTTTTCCAAGGATGTTCCCGCTTTTCTTCTGATACTCCCTCTTAGCCTCTTGTTTTATTTCTTTCTTGTTACTTTTGTTCTGCATTTATCGTCTTCTCACCCGCACCCAGTTTGACTGCAACACCTTCCTTATTTCCTTACAGTTACCTTCAGGAGAGTACTCCCTCATTCTAGCCACACCTACTGGCACACGAGGCCACAACTTCTGCTACGAAAGTGCATCTACCAACTGGGCTGAGTCAGCACCCCAGGACAACTGGTAGTTATCCACTGTAACCACTTTTGAACTAAAGTTCCCAGCTCCAGCTATAGGGGGATTACTAAGCAAGCCGAGAGAACAACCATCACATCCTGAAGGAAAAGTAATCAGGATCCTCAATAGGCCGCATCCAGGAGACTATTGAGATCAGAAGACCATAGTCTGCATGAGACCTCTAGTGCCACTCCTGTTAAGACCAAGTCTGGGTAGGACATTGACCTTTGCCTTGAATAGCTCAGGGTGACAACATATCCTATGCCCTTACTAACAAAGGGACTTTATCTGGCCTCATTCTGTTGAGGACTTTGATCAATGGCGAAGCTAGTGAGCCAAAGAGACAAACTCTAGTGAGCTCTGAGGGTCAGGGTGAAGGAGATAGATATCAAGGAAGACTAGCTTAGAGCCACAGGGTTGCACCTGGTAGGCCTATATACTGGCTAGTCCGTCAGAGTTGGATAATCAATAGAATGCGAAAGAACAAGAGGGAAGAAAGAGATATTGATTGGATATGATCAGAGCGTATCCTGAGTCAATGCTAAGTAGTAAGCATAGGAGAATGATGAAAATGGAATGGAAGAAAAGAAAAGAGAACGGGTACACTAGACCTAGTAGGTAGATCGTAACATTACCTCCTGTCTAGCCTGTGAGATCCCTGAGCTCACTAAATCCTTCCACAAGGACTCCCTTGGGGGCTGAAGAGTCGAACTGGTTGAATGACATCAGGAGAAGGGGTGTGCTGCATGTGAGTTGGGGCCTCAAAGTATGAGGACACAGACGAGGAAGAGAAAGGGCATGAGGAGGAAGAAGATGAGCTAGAAGATGGTAGTGGGGCAGGGCGAAAGAGGGGACAGTGAGTCTGAAAGTGGCCCCTGCAGTGGCAGCGAGTACACATGGTGTGGGAAGCAGTGATTAGGGTGCAGGCAGGGCAATCTGTGATTAGATGATCAGGGGCCCAAAGGTGACAGGCAGGGCATTGATAACGGAAACACTGGGCTTTGATGTGCCCAATGCGATGGCAGTGGAAGCAGGTGTTCCGGTACATGGGATGGTTCGGGGTAAGGGGAACTTCCACCTGTCTTCGTAGGGCGTCCGCTAAGATAGTCTGGGCTCGTCTTCTTAGTTCTTCTGGGGTGACCAGGTCTTCTTCTATGATCAAGGTATCATCCACCTCTATCAAGGTGGAGGCAATGGGGGAAGGGGAGCAAGGGGGGGTTTGGGTAGGATGGTGAGTTTGAGAGAGGCGCTCCAGGTTACAATCTAGATCAATGCACAGGTCCAGTGCTCCCAGTTGTACTAAGGCAGCAAGAACACCATGAGAGGCATGCTCTTTGTGGATAGCAAGGGAATTTACTACAGAGTAAGCTCTGGTGGGGATAGGGTCTAGTAGTTCAACGTGTTCAGAGAAATTGTAAAACCCTTTAATCTGAAGGAAGGAGGTATGTAGCTGCCCAATGGGTGAGTCTGGATGGACGAGGTGTTCAAGGGCGACGATGTAGTGGGGGTCTCGTAGGAAGAGATCCATAAGGATTTTGTTGTTAGTACTGGGGAAGAAGACAAGCTTGGCCATCTTAGGAACCTCAGTGAAACAACCCTTAGGTGGGGCTGCTAGTGAGCTGTGTGACAGCGGTAGAGAGGTAGTGACTAGAGCTAGTGGGAACCCAGGTGTCAACTGAGGACTAAGGGGAAAACCCAAGATAACTTGAATGAGGACCTTGGGGCTGAATTGCCAGCCTTATATACAGGTACAGACTGTTTGTATGTGTTGCTCCCCTATTGCTATTTACAGGTACTTCAGGGTAGATGTGGGAGTGAGGGAATTATGCTACTGGCCAGGGACGAGTCATTCTGAGTTACTGCACTGGTTTGCACAGCCCAGGCACCAATGATGCGAGATGATGTCAGGATGGCATGATATGGCGTGATGATGATGTCATGGGGCTGTGCAAAGGGGCTGGACTGCTTACTAAGGTAAACACAACTTGGCACAACCATTGTGTGGCATGTGAATGCTGTTAGTAAGCATGGCCTGAGGTGGGTACCGATGCCAGGATAGGGGGGACAAAGCCAAAAAAGGAAGGGAAAAGAGTAGGTGCAAGCAAGGTTGTAACACTCAGTTTGCATGATGGTGTCGAGGACAAGGGAGTAGGAGGGGTTTTCAGAGGAGTTCATAGTGGAGGAGGAAGATGATAGGAGGAGAGATACTCAGCAAGGAGGGCTTGGGTCCCTTTTAAGTTCGACTCAGGTTTCCATGAGTCATCTTCCAGCAGGTATCCCTTCCATCGGATCAGGAACTTGCAGTTTCAGAGGGGGCCTCAATGCTTTAATATCCACTCCACTTTGTACTCTTCTTCTCCACCTATGAGGTCAGCAGGTGATTGGGGGAAATTTGGGCCATGTATGTCATTTTCACAGTAGGGGGATAGGAGGGAAGCATGGAAGACTGGGTGGATCTTCCAGGTGTGAGGCAGTCAGAGTTTGAAGGTGATAGGGGAGAGGACTTCAGTGATAGAGAATGGGCCTTCTTGCTTGCTGAGGAGTTTAGGGGAGGTGTGAGTATGCCTCAGGTTCTGTGCTTCTAGCCAAACCTTATCTCCTTTGCGAAAGGGGGAGTAGTTTCTGCATGTGTGGGCTTTCATGACCTGGGCTGCTAAGTCATGAGCAGCTAGGGCTTTGTTTCGGGCAGCATTCAGGTCCAAAATACACTTTTCTAAGGCAGGGAGGGGGGTAGGGGAAGAAATAGTGGGAATCGGTTGTGATTCATATCCCATCATGAGGTACAGTGGCTCAAACAATTGTCTGAATGTTTGCATGTTTTTCACTAATGGCAATATTCCCTAACAACCACTAATCCTCACCTCATACTATTGGTGTATGAAATGAAGATCTTACTCTTGGCTACAGG
>JBBPTI010000449.1:0-14121 GCA_038093995.1 Tylopilus aff. callainus | reverse complement strand
CTCGTCGACCCACACCACACCGACACCAATACCAACGAGAAGGAAACGGTTCATGTACGAGCTCTCGTGACGGAACCTGGCAGTTCCATACAACAAAGTCTACTCAGGCTGTTCATACTCATGACCTCCTTGCTGCTTAAAAAGATGACAGCTCTTGTGTCGAGTATCCAAGCTGTGTTCGTCTTTTGGCTTGGCTACATTGACATCATCTCTCGCTTGATTCACATATCACGAAAAGTTGAATGTTAGTCTCGCCAAGGTACCGGGAGCACCTGTGTGCTTGCGATCAAGGGCTTTAGCGTAGAGTGACTCGTCACCATCCCCGACAATAGCATCTTACCAGGGACTATCTAGGTAAATGAGCCCCTTTCATGGTGGCAGATACGACTATGATACATCGACATGGCCCAAACGGGGGGTCCAATTGTGATGGAATTATGTGTAGACGTGAAGTACGGAACTTGATCTATCAATAAAAACTTGGACAAGGGGAAGAGGACAAGAATGCGCATGGACAATGAGTCCGTAGTTTAAGTAAACACATGCTGGAGGACATGTTGTGTTTGCAGAAGCAACGATGGTGCAGGAACCTACTAGCTACACATATCACGGGCTCGAAAGAGGGTGGAATACTTCCCATGGTGCTTCCTCTCTGTCTTCCTTCTCTCTGTGTTGTGTGAGGGACGAACGGAGGTTTAAGAGTAATCGACATCCAATCATGACTTTTACCAGCGCGGGGAATTCCCCCAGGACTTCGGCCTACACACCCTATGGATCGTCAAGCGAGTGTTGCGTAGAGAACATATGAACATGACACATACACCGAGAGATTGTGCGATGACAATACTGACGATGCACGTCAGTAATATGCTGTTGGAAGAAAAACGTAAGAATGCGTCGTTGCTGTCGAGGTAATAATCAAGGTGAGTGTGCATACCACAAAAAGTGGCCCACGCTGCGCTTAACCAAGATATCTGCGACATGTACCCCGTCATATCGCTTAGCACGATATCCCCACAGCCAATTACTAACACCATGCCATACTGCAAGTAGGCATAGGATCCCCTCGTATAGGACCAAGGGACATATGGTTGGTAAAACGATGGAAAATGTTCGTTGGCACAAGTGTGTAATCCGATTGGAATCTCGTTTGTGACTATGTTTCCGGACAGATGATGCGTAAATTTATCTGCATGAGCATAGGGAGTAGCGTACTTTGTGCATCTGTGTTGCAGAGGCCAAGGATAGTCAATATAGCTGCGATTTCACACACGTAGCCGAATGTCATGAGCAAAAGAATTTTCTTTGCTCCTCCGTATAAGGCGTATAATCGGACTTGAAGTGCTACTGGATGGTGGTAAGCAAGGGGCGGAAGGAGTAAAGGGCAAAGGGCAGACGTTGTATCAGGAACGCCATCAAGGCACCAAGCCATGTTTCAACGAGGAAATAGACTCTGCCTAGGAAAAATGTGGGTGATTCAAGGGCAATATGCGTGAGCTTTACTCACAGCTGTCAGGGTTCGTTCATGTCAACGTCCATGAACTTGTCTGGGACGGTGACAAGAAGGGATGGAGCGTACAACTGCCGTGCAATCAACATAAGAAACATAATGGATGTACCGAAGGCCCACATACATATTGAGTTTGGGCTCGTCCAAGGAAGGCTGCAGAAAGCTTAGCGAGAATTGCCTATAGTAAAATTAAATTCCCTACCAATCATATCCACGCTAGAGTGTTCCGATTGAGTCGTCTTGCGAAGCGAAAATCGTTCATAATAAACTTACATTACGAAAACATCACCGATGTGGCGGATCTGAAGCACAAGATAGATTCCATTGAAGGATGTAGAAGCAAGGCGGACCGGCATACCAGTATATAGTCAATACTTCCGAAGCTAAGGAGGTGACTCTGTCAGGAAAGGATCATTATGAGACCGGCGGGAATGTCAAGCCAAACACTTACCCAGACATGGTCAACCTTGTTACATAGGAGGTCAGTTCCTATGGAACAGCCCGGCACAGACACTTACTTCCTGACTAAAGCTGATCACTACGTGCACAATGAATGGCAAATTTGAGTTCATAGGACAACAATACTTACTGTGATCGTACAAAACAATGACAGAGCTGGCCACTGGAGAATAACTTTTGTAAACCATATGGGACGTGATGAAAAAGAGAGGCCGACTTTGACATATTCGGGCGATTCTAAGGATGTGTGCAATGAACATATTCAGCTGATTGCATCATGATATCAGGGTACTTGACACAAGGTCCGATACGCCTGCGTAAGTGGGTAGGTCCTACACTCTATGGTCAGCGGTCTGGCTTTATTCGTTGTACTTATGTGGCTATGTGTTGATAAACTTTCCCGTAGAATCCCATCCCATCAGTGCTTACGTTGTTGCTTGTTTTATGGCCCCTAGTCGGGTGCGATTCTATCGGGTGACCGTTCAGTGGTCATGAGAGAGCCATATCGTATGAGAATCGAGTGGAGTACAATGCCCATGTAAGCGTGCATACTTGCATATTCATATAATTCACTGTCTGGGGTGTGCTTTGGGTAGACTTGTGTACTAAGCATCTATATGTCAACCCTTTCAAATAGGCGGCCCGACGCACTGGTAGCGACACTGGCCTCTCAGGCATTGAGAATTTGCCGCGTAACCAGTTTAGCACCAGACGGGCTCAGTCCATTGATATCTAGTGAATGGTGACCAGACGAATGAAGCACCTAACTCAGCCTGGTAGTGGTTCAACAAAGAGAGTGGCGTGTGCTATTCTTGACAAGTATGTTGGATTTATCAATCTATGTCGGGTGTACAGCCACCGGATCACATGATACCATAGTATTCTAAACCTTTGTTGTGTAGTTATACACCTCAGCTGGTTTCCCAACTGTAGAAGCTCTAGTAGTGACTAAGGGCTTGTTTGGGATTGTTCTAATAGGTAAGTTAGGATAGGTAGGATAGTAGCCAAGCTTCAGCTGAGCTATCCTTCATAACCAATATGACACTAGTCACTGCTTCAATCACCATCTGGAGTCTGAACCTTGTCTTTGTCAATGCCTGCTGTTCCACTACACCAGTGACAGTGTATCCTTCATCATCTGGCACTCCTTCTCAACATCCTCATCATAGCTGTTGCCAACATCATCACTATTATTGCTGAACTCCCATATTACAGAGATTTGGAACCATACCACACTTCTGCCCTTTCTAGTGAGGCATGGTTACTGGTGAAACAACCCTTAGGTATCAGGTAGTGAGCAGCAAGGCTGTAGAATGGGAACAGTAGTGACAAGAGCTAGTGGGGGCCCAGGCATTGACTGAGAACTAAGGGGAAAATCCAAGATAACTTGAATGAGGATCCTGGGGCTGAATTGCCAGCCTTATATACAGTTATAGGAGTTTGTATGTGTTTGTATACTATTACTACATACAGCTGTCTTTAGGGTAGATGTCAAGACTGGGTCAACTCTGTGATGTTGGGGATTGTTACCAACAGATACTGAGAAGGTTGGGACTTGACTTTAGCAACTCTAGTGGAGTGCTGTGTCCTTGTCAGAGTCCTTGTCCCAATTTCTTTACAGGGTTTGAAGGTGGGACTTGTTGACTAGCAACAAAGTTGAGTGGGCAACAGAGAAGAACCTGTTAAGGCTCAAGTGGAGGTCAGAGGAGTTGAGTCTTAGTTAATATTTGAACTGAAGTCTACAGTGAACTAACTAAGGGTTTATATATGATGGAGTGGAGGAGAATGACCAAGGGGTTCACTGCATAGATTACTAAGGTATGAGTAAGACAGAATGGAGAGAATGAGGCACAGCTGGAGCTGTGAGTATTAGTAAGATGGGAAAATCTAGGGAGCAAGACTAATATTAATACGAGTACAAGAGTGAATATAAAAGGAATTGAGATAGGATTTTATAGTGGAGTACAACTCCATGCAGGAGTTGTGTATTGGGGTTTGCACTTGGGTGCATGGGATATGACAGTATCCCTCTCTTAAGCCTGAATCCCTGAAGGCCTTTAAGATAATACAGAGTTCAAAATTCTAAGAGTAGTCATAAGCAGCAAAGAGCACAGATGCACCTTGCCTTTTGATTTGTACCATGACTAACTTGAATGATATTGTGAACTGGAATAATATGTGGCTGGTGGAGTGTGATGATGATGACAATGAATGCCATGACATGAAGTTGGCAGAGTAGAGGAGGTGGGCAAAGGCATGTGTTGAGGAGGAGCAAAGATATGTTGAAGAGGAAGAGGAGCATAGGTGTGTTGAGGAGGCTGAGCAAAAGTGCATTGAGGAGGAAGCAAGGGTGCATGATCCATAGGTCCTGTTGGCATGAGACTGATGTGATGTTAGGTGGCAGCCAAAGTATACTGCTATGTTGAGGAGATGCAGGCAAGTCAGGCTGTAAAACAACCTCAGGCACTAAGTACCTTTGGCTGCATAGCAGAAGTGGTAGTAAGAGAAAAGTAGTGGTATCAACTGAGCTTCTAGTAGAGAGGGTGCCTTGTGAGGGAAGACCCAAGTATATAGTGGTACACTAATGGTACATGTAATGAATGTAGTAGTAGTTGGTACTAGTGACTGTGGTTGTAGAAGGAATGTGGTACAAATGAGTGTGGGTGCTGAAGAGCTGTTGTGCAAATGGAAACAGATACCTGTTAACCCCTAATGATCCTTGACTATTCCATACTCCAGCTCTGGCTCCAGTCTGTTGCTTGAGATAGCCTATCTTAGGCCTTTATCCCTTGAGCTAGCCCCTTAGGCTGCCTATGCCCCTGCAGATGATAAGTCGTGGTGGATCCTGATGCTAGCATAGTACCTTGTTGAAGGGTACTAGTGGCAAAGGAAAGTGAACCACTCCTTGAGTCCACCCCATTGTGGAGGAAAGACCCAAGAGAATTGATTGGAGTTCCAATGAATTACATGGGAGTTTATATACTACTAACTACATAGATTGGAACTCCGTCTGAATAGTGTTAGGGCAGGCCAGGTTACTAAGTATGGAAATGTGAGATGAAAACTGGCCTGGTCCATGCGAGCAAGGTGATGTTGAGAGACTATTGCTATAGGCATGGGATAAGATGACAAGTGATGGCACAATAGTGGGAGTTTTGCAATTGGAGGAAAAAGAAAATACAGGAATTGTACAATATGCAGGAGTAATGCCATTGGTGTGGGATTGGGGTGTGTGAGTATGGCAAGTGATGGTGACATCCACAGTTGCTATGGCATCAGCTGCTTAGGTAAAAGGGGCTTTATGCTACCTTGGTCAGGTGCCTTAATGCTGTAAGCATATGCTGATGTGGCATGAGAGCAAGGGTGGTTGTTACTGAGTTGTGGTGTGGTGGTGTGGATATCTATGCCTAAAGAAGAGAGTGTAGGAAAGAAAAGAGTGAAAGTGTAGTGCTGGAGGCACAAAGTGTAACAGGCTGCAATGGTGGCTTGCAAGCAGGCAGAGCAGTTGGCCAAGGTGGATGCAAGGGCCAGGATGCAGGTAAGCAAACTTACAACAGGGTCAGCACCATTAACTGCATTACAGGCAGAGGAGGTAGTGGTGGAGCAATCCATGAGTAGCAGCAAGGGCAAGGGTAAGGATAAGGATGTGGTATGCATGTGGTGTGCTAACTGCAGGATCGAGTGTGTGCTGGGCACTGGCAAGTTGATGGCATGTCAGGCCTGCCAAAAGGTCAGGCAGTCTTGTCAAAGGATTGGAGAGGTGAACATGATGAAGCAATGGAGGGGAGCAGAGGTAGTGGAGGTATTGGGTGAAGAGGATGTGGGAGTGGAACAGCTGAAGAAAAAGGTGTGGTCTGAGGAGGCAGAGCAGTTGAGTAAGCCACAGGAGGCTGGGAGTAGCAATGCCACAAGGGTGTTGATGGATGCTGCAGCAGTGATAAGGGAGTTAGCAGCTGTGGTCCATGCAAACTCCAAATATGTCACTAGGATGGCAGCTGCAATGCTGCAGCTTGCAGAGATGCAAGTGCAGGCAGTGTTCAGAGAGGGATTGTTAGATGAGGAGTCTGAGGTGGGGACAGAAGAGATGGTGGAGGTAAAAAAGGAGTTGGAGGAATTATTGGGGGTGGAGGATGATGGGACAGGTGAGGAAGATGGTGCAGAGGATGAGGTGGTGGAGTAGGTAGTCCATTGCACTGCCCTCTGGTTTAACTTGTAATTAGTCCATTGTCTCTGTATAATTGGTTCAAACCATAGTGTAAGAACCTGGTTTGGCAGAATAGTGGAGATGGAAATCCACAATGAGCTCTGAGGCATGACCAAGTTCAGTGGCTAGTAGCCACAAGATTTCTTCATCCATACCTTTGTATCCTAACCAGCAAGCTAGGTATAGGAGTTTACAGCTCCATTGTTGGCAGTCAATCTTCAAGTTGAGGATCTCAGTGATCTTAAACTTGGGTTCATTGTTGACTTTGATTGGGGGCAGCAGAGTCTGTAAGCAGTTTGGAATGGTGTTTGGGACAGAAGGTTCCAGCTGTGATACATGGAAGACTGGGTGTACTGCCCTTATGGAGTCTGGGAGGTGGAGTGTGAAGGAATGGGTACTCACTTGAGTGATAACTTCATATGGTCTGAGATTCTTCTTGAAAAGTTTCTTGGACAGATGTGTGGAGCAGAAATATTTTGCCTTGACAAACACTTGGTTGCTGACTTTGAAGTCCAGTGCTGGAGCTTGTTTTGCATTCACAGGTCCTTGGTATCATTCTTGAGTGTGGGCCATTTCTTCACAGAGGAACTAATGTAGTTCATCCATATTGGCAGAGTATTTATGTGCATGAGCAGAGGTGAGGTCATGCTTGGGGTGGACTGTGATGTTTGGGTGGTAACCCTTGTTAGCAAAGAATGGAAAAATGCCAGTTGTAGTATTCAGAGCATTATTATATGCAAACTCTGCAAGGGGCAGGAGTTCAGACCAGTTGTCTTGCTGTGAAACAACCTCAGGCACTAAGTATCTTTGGCTACATAGTGGAGGGTGTATGAAAGTGTACAGAAAGGCTAGGAATGAGTTGAACTTCTTATAACTGGGTGCCTTGTGAGGGAAGACCCAAGAAGAATTGATTGGAGTTCTGACAAATACATGGGGGGTTTATATACTACTAGCTACCTAGGTTGGAACTCCATTTAAATAACATTAGGGCTGGCCAGACTACTAAGTATGGAAATGCAAGGTGAAAACTGGCCTGGTCTGTGCGAGCAGGGCTGTTCTGAGGGGTATCAGCTATTGATGTGGGATAAGGTGACGAGCGATGGTGCAATAGCAAGAGTTCTGTGATTGGAGGAAAAAGGAAATAAGAGAATCATACAATATGCAGGAGTAATGCCATTGGCATGGGACTGGAGTGTGCAAGTATGGTGGGCAATGGTGCAATCTGCAGTCACTGTGGTGTCAGCTGCTTAGGTAAAAGGGGCTTTGCACTACCTTGATCAGGTGCCCTAATGCTGTAAGCCTATGCTGAGGTGGCATGAGAGTGAGGGTGGGCATTACCAAGTTGCAGCTCTGTGGTGCAGGTACCTATGCCTAAAAAAGGGAATGTAGGGAGGGAAGATGTCATATCCTGCATTTTGCTAAGTCTACCTCCGTCACTTCTGGTTTCACATCTGTTGATCTCTGCCCCTTCGTTGTTCAATGCGAGATCAACTTCCAGGCCAACCCTAAGGCCTTCAGAAAGGACCGCAAGAAGGTTACTTTCGCACAGTCTTACTTGAAGGGGATGGCACTGGATTACTTCAAGCTGGACCTGCTTGAAGTTGACACCCCTGAAAATCATCTGTTCTGGATGGATAATTGGCCGTCGTTCTTGTTTGAGTTACAGACGAACTTTGGCCCCCACAACCCTGTCGCTGAAGTGGAAACTTAGCTAGAAAACCTATGAATGCGTGATAGCCAGTGTATCACGAAGTATATAGTAGAGTGGAACCACCTAGCCACCCAAGTCCATGAATGGGGACCCAGTGCTCTTCACCGGAGCTTCTATAACAGACTTCTGGATCAAATCAAGGATGAAATCGCATGTCAGGGCAAGCCTGGCACAATTAGTTCTCTGCGCACTTTGGTGCAGCAGATTGACCAAAGGTACTGGGAGTGTAAGGAAGAAATCGCTTGGTCAACCAAGGCCTCTGGGTCAAATCACCCTCCTTCGTCCGCCTAGTCATTCGGTTTCTCTGCACCCACCACATCCACACCCCCGACATCTGCACCCACCTCTGGTGGCAAATCCACCAAGGACACTGAATCCAAGGGCAAGACCGCTGCCACCACTCCTGCCCTGAAACCCGACATTTCATCGAAGTTAGGCAAGGACAGTAAGCTCACCCCTGCCGAACATAAACACTGCTTCAACAACAAGTTGTGCATGTTCTGTGGCCATGAAGGTCACATGGCCAAAGACTGCCCGAAATCCTCGTCAAAGGCTTCCAAGGCCCGTGCGGTTCAGACTGCAGCTCCAGGGACTCAACCGAAAGTCTCTTTGGAGGCAAAAAATTAGACTGCAACCTCCGTAGCTCTGCACAGGCTGGAGGTTGCGTTGAACCCAACCGTGCACCAAAGGAGATCCGTCTCAACGTGTCTGCTCTCTCTGATCCTAAATCACTTATGCCCACCATCTCTTTAGTAATCTATGACATCCCTTCTTTTCCGGCACTAGTAGACTCCGGATCTTCTGATTGTTTTATAGATACAACTTTTGTTAATAATCATGGACTTCAACCCTACCCTGTACCCCCACTCCAGCTCCGACTCTTCGATGGAACTATGAACTCCACCATAACTCAAGCTCTCGACCTCTCCGTTTGCTTCGAAACCGGTGATATCACTCTGATGACATTATATGTCACCCCGCTGGATGGATCTTGTTCCATTGTCCTAGGACACAACTGGCTCACCCACTACAATCTGTTGATTGATTGGGTTTTGAGCAGTATATTGTTCCGCTCATCCGAGCAAACCAGTCCAGCACCTCCAAGCTCACCTCCGTAGCCTCCAACTCTATCGCTGGCTGATCTGCCCTCATCCAATACACCGTGTTTCCCCAGTCATACAGTTCCGCCTATCACGTTCATCAGTGCACCTGCCTTTGCACTGGCATGCCGCCTAGAAGGTTCTGTTGAATTTAGCCTCCAAATCCACCCCAAGGAGAGTAACCTCTGTTCCTCCGTGACCTCCGCAGAACTGGTTGATCTTTCTGGCACACCTCTGGAATACCATGACTTTGCCGATGTGTTTAGTAAGAGCAAGGCTTCCATGCTAGCTCCCCATCGTGAATATAACCTGAAGATTGACTTGGAAGAGGGCACCTTGCCCCCCTTAGGAACACTCTACTCCCTTTTTCTCACAGAGCTTGAGGCCCTTCGGACGTTCCTCGACGAACACCTGAAGACCAGCTTCATCCGGCCATCCTCCTCTGCTCATGCCACCCTAGTCCTCTTCATCTGCAAAAAGGACGGTTCACTCTGTCTCTGCATTGACTTCTGAGGACTTAATAAGATCATGAAGAAAGACCGATACCCTCTCCTGTGCATATCTGACCTTCTAGATGCTCTGAGCAAAGCCAAGATATATACGAAGATTGACCTCCGGCATGCATACCATCTGGTCCAAATCGCCAAAGGCAATGAATGGAAGACATCCTTCCAGACACGCTATGGCTCATACGAGTGGCTAGTTATGCCCTTCGGTCTCACAAATGCCCCTGCTGCTTTCCAGCAGTTCATGAACACTATCTTCGCAGATCTCCTTGATGTCTGTGTCGTCATCTACTTGGACGACATTCTAATCTACTCTGCGGACATGATCTCCCACAAGGAACACGTCCGTGAAGTCCTCCATTGTCTCCATAAACACGGACTTTATGCCAAGCCTGAGAAGTGTGAGTTCCACACTGACTCGACTGAATACCTAGGTTACTGCCTTTCCCCTGCCAAACTGACTATGGCCAAGGAAAAGGTTAAGGCAATCCAAGATTGGCCAGAACCTCGTAAAGTAAAGGATATTCAGTCCTTCTTGGGCTTTGCAAACTTTTACTGGCATTTCATCCGTGACTACTCCACAATCGTGACCCCCCTAACCCGCCTCACCTGCAAGGGTGCCCCTTGGAACTTCTCTGACAACTGTCGATCTGCCTTCCACAGATTAAAAGATGCCTTCACCTCTGCCCCTATCCTCACTCATTGGGTACCAGATGCTCCAGTGATTATAGAAACTGACACCTCTGACTATGCCATTGCTGGGATTCTTTCCATCTGATGCCTGAATGAGGAAATCTGGCCAGTCGCTTTCTACTCTCGGACGTTGTCTGCTTCGGAACTCAATTACGATATCCATGATAAGGAATTACTCGCCATACATGAGTCTTTCAAGACCTGGCGACATTACCTAGAAGGCTCCACATCTCTGGTCAATGTCGTCACCGATCATAAAAACTTGGAATACTTTGCGACAACCAAGCTCCTGACCCGCCATCAAGCCCGATGGTCAGAGTTCCTCTCTGGATTTAATATGGTTATCTGGTTCTGCCCTGGTCACCTTGGTGCTAAGCCTGATGCCCTCACTAGATGATGGGATGTCTACCCCAAAGAGGGGGATAAGGACTACACTCGCATCAACCTGCACAACTTCTGACCAGTATTCACCAAAGAGTAGCTCACTGCATCCCTACGAGCCACCTACTTCGTATCACCGGTCCTCCGAGCTGGAATACTCATTGATGTAGAAAGGCTACATAACGACATCCTCTCCGCCCTTCCCTCCGACTCTATGGCTTCCGTACACATGTCCAGTCCCGAACCCACCAACACAAGATGGTCAGTTGATGCTGAAGGCTTTTTACACCTTGATGGTCGCATCTACGTACCCAATGCTGACGATCTCCACCTCTGCATCCTCCAGTACAAACATGATCATCTGTTATCTGGACATTATGGTCAAAACCGGACATTGGAACTCATCCGCCGCGAGTACACCTGGCCAGGCATCAGGACATTCGTAAAAGAGTACATCTCCTCCTGTACTGCCTGTGCTCACGCAAAGGTTCCCAGACACAAGCCATATGGGCTACTAAAACAACTCCCCATCCCCGAACGTCCGTGGAATTCCATATCAATGGACTTCATCGAACAACTTCCATCTTCCTCCGGTTTCACCATGATCCTAGTCATCGTCGACTGCCTCTCAAAACAATGTATTTTCATTCTGATGACAAACACGGTTACATCTCTGGAACTGGCCAAGTTGTTCCTAATGCACGTCTTCTCCAAGCATGGCGTTCCCTCCCACATCACATCCGATCAAGGTTCTGAATTCGTCTCGCACTTCTTCCGGTCCCTCGGAAAAGCCCTTGACATCCGGCTGCATTTCACCTCCGGATATCATCCGGAAGGTGACAGTCAGACAGAGTGCATAAACCAGACCCTGGAACAGTACTTACGCATTTATTGCAATTACCAACAGGACAACTGGTCCAAACTCCTGCCCTTAGTAGAGTTTGTGTACAACAATGCTCCCAATGCTACCACTGGTGTGTTGCCCTTCTTCGCTAACAAGGGCTATCATCCGAGCATCTCCATACATCCAGAACGAGACCTCACTTCCGCTCGTGCATGCGAGTACTTGGTCGACCTCGATTTGCTACACCAATTCCTACGTGAGGAAATGGCCCATGCCCAAGAGTGATACCAAGGACCTGCCAATGCCAAGCGATCTCTGGCTCCGGACTTCAAGCCCGGAGGTCAGGTCTTCATGAAGGCTAAGTATTTCAGGTCAACCAGGCCATCTAAGAAGTTATCAGAAAAGAACTTGGGGCCATATGAAATCATTGCTCAGGCGGGTACCCATTCCTTCACCCTCCGCTTACCCGAGACTATGAAGTCTGTACATCTGGTCTTCCATGTCTCCCAGCTGGAACCTTGTGTTCCCAACAATATCCCTAATCGCTTGCAACCTCCGTCACCTCCGGTCGAGGTAGACGGAGAACCAGAGTACGAGATCGCTGAAATCCTCGACTCAAAAATAGATCGCCGATGAAGGAACTGCAAACTGCTGTACCTAGTACAGTGGTTAGGTTACGAAGGTATGGACAAAGAAACGTCTTGGTTGTTGGCCACAGAACTCGGTCACGCTTCGGAACTAGTATCGGATTACCACCTCTGGTACCCGGACAAGCCCAGCCCTCAGACTTCGGTCTAGACAACCAACTCAAAGTTACATTGTGGTATTTTATTATACAAGGAGGGCTGGCGAGAAGGCTATCTACTCCTCCATATATTCTGACTCCTCTGTGCTCTCCTCCACATCATCCGACACTCCTGTGCCATCCTCTACAAACCCCTCTGGGACCACCAGCTCCCTCCATGTGTCCCTCTCCAACCCCTCTAACTTTTCCTCCAAGTCGGACTCGTCGTCCGTGATCTCCTCCGATGCCCACCCTTCGTACACTTCCTCTGCCTTCAGCTGGATGAGCTGGTCCAGATACCGGTTTTGCTGGTCCAAATGCTGTCCAACCCGGTAGAACTCGTCCTGCATCTCCCTCATCGCCCTCATGATCTCCCAACTGACCGTCACCAAGACATCCTCCCCCGCATCCTCTGACCGCTGCTTCTTCCGCAGCACCACAACCTCCTCCACCTTGCTGTCATCTGCCACCGGCCGCTTCCTCCACTTCACCAGCTTCTCATCCCCCGGTCATGTGCACCACACCTTTCAGTCGTAGCACTCCTGACATGCGGTGGTCGTCTTCGAGCCTTCTCGAAGCATGCACTCCAGTCCCTTCTTCACACACCAGTGACAGTCGGGCAGCACCTGCTGCTTACCCTTTGCCTTCGCCATGCTCTGCTCCGCATGTACCTCTGCGGCCTATGTCCATCAGTTCTGATCAATGTGTTTTAAGGAGGTACTCACCTGTTTCTTGGCCGCCTCCTCTTCCTCCTTGTGACACACCTCCTCCTCTGCAATCCTCTGGCACTCTTCCGCCACAGCCTTCTCCCGTGCCTCCTCCTCCGCCTTGCACCATGCCTCCTCCTTCTTCACCAGACAATGGTGCTTGCGCTCCACCATCTTCACCGCCAATCGTTCGTCATCGTCGCCGTCGCTCTCCTTGAGCTCCTTGTCGCGCCAGTTGTGGATATCGGTGATGTCGTTTGCAGACATGGTAGGTGTAGTGGTCTAGGGACAGGACATCCTTCACGATGGTCCTTATACCCTGGGAACAGACAATCAACAAACTTTTGAACCCCGACTTTCAAACTCCGTATTGTCCACACTTATGGCCTTCAGGGGTTCAGGCCTAAGAGGGGAATACTGTCATATCCCGCATTTCGCTAAGTCTACCTCCGTCACTTCCGGTTTTATGTCTGTTGATCTCCGGACTTATTTCTCTATTTGTACTACCTTGTATATCCGGACCTTGACTCATCTCTGTTTACGATTCATTGTTATTAAACTTTCGCTTAGTACTTAGAGTTTAGCCTGTGCTTCGCACAGCCCTGGCACTTGCACCTCCGGTGCACTGCTCCGGACTTCGGCTTATTCCTACCTCTGTCTTACTCATCTTTGTTCTCCATATATAAACTTGTAGATACTTTGTTGTGACCCTTAGTTCGAATATCAAATCAGTTCTCTCCTCTTGAGTCTGACAGCTCAACCTCCCTTCTCCCTCTCTTGCCAACGAGGCTAGGAGCTCAGCAAGGATGTGACACATAAGTCTTGCATTGAAGCCTCACACCTCTGACCTCTGCTCCGACATCTGCTGTACCACCGGTACACCTCCGTACGCTCTCGCGCAACCTTTGATCCTCTGACCATCTCTGTTGCTTGGATTTGAGCTGGAGAATCATGAACTTAACAGAAGAGACAAAAGTGTAGTGCTGGAGGCACGAAGCGTAACATGCTGGTAGTTGCAATAGATGTGAAGGTACTGTTCTAGCATCTGGTTTATTTGCTCTGTCTGTCTGTTGCCCTCTGGGTGGTAGCCAGAGGTACAATGACTTCCAAAATTGAGTCAATGTTTTGAGATTTTGAAGTGTTTATTATATAACTCACTGGAAAGAACAAATAGAGCCAAAGTGTAAGTGGGTGGTTGAAAGAACATGCTCCTGGCTATGTG
>JBBPTI010000448.1:0-14124 GCA_038093995.1 Tylopilus aff. callainus | reverse complement strand
AGCGCACGCTGAGCATCGTCGGGGAGGCGAACACAGTAGTACCCGAGCTTCAGTTTGTGCTCACGTCCTTCAATGACATCAAGCCAGAGCCGTTTGGCATTGACAGCACCTTCCCCGAGCAAGTCCGGCTTCGTGAGGATTCCTATGAGAAATCCTTGTGAGATACCAGTGCGTGTCATTAGATATAGACAAACCTATAGTACGCTCTCCCTCCGGATCAGCCTGTCTCGCCAGTTTTACGGATAGTTGGTTCTGCATGTCGTCTAAGCGTATATATAATGATTAGAAACATTACGGGGTAGCGAGGGACTTGTGAGTTACCGCTCATCGGTATCGTGGTTAAGATAATTGCGTTTGGTCGACTGATGTAATGTATTGTGAGTTGTTGCACCAGGGCGACCACTTCCTCATCCTCATTCTGTATCAAACCTGCAGAGATATTAGCGTAGACTTGCGTGTGAAGTACATACTAACCAGGTAAGTCGACAAAGGACAAGTCGGTGGCACTCGGATCCTCGATGAAGATAGAGATTACATTCCGTGAAAATTTGAGTGAGTTGATCGATTTGATGTTCCCCACATCCTGTGCGCTCTTCGTGTAGAAGCTTTCCGGGATGAGATCTGGGTTGAGAACAGCTGCTTGGGCGCGACGGAGCCAGATATCCACGTCGTTCTTGTCGGTGATAGTGGGTCCGAACGGTATCACCTTATTTTCCACAGCAGACTCTCCTGTCGAATCGTAATCAAAGCGCAATTTGATCTTGCAAGACCAAGTGGTTGCGCTACTGGACAGTGTGCATTCCATTGGACACCTGTCTAGAGGATAATGATAACGACAAAAAATAGTAGGGGTTGGACGTACCGCGTGCAAGTTCCACTATCTCGCGGGACATTCACCTGTCGCGCCATCAGGCATCCTCCATAAGCTTGATAAACACTTGGAGTAACTTACCCCGCTTACTGCTTCAACCAGAGAGCTTTTCCCGGCTAACAAGGTCACAGTGAAAAAGAGAAACCGGATTCAACTCACACAACGTCAATACGTACCAGACTGGCCACCGATAACGACGATAGAAGGAAGATCCATTATTGTCTCCGCACTAGGGAAACAAAGTCAACAACATGGAGGACGTTGAGGTTTTCAACTTGCCCTAACGACCGCAAGTCATTGATGAGTTGCATCACTTCCTTGCGCATATGCGCATACTCAGTTGAAGAGAGATCGAGTGCATCCGAGCTGTCATCTGGGAGGGACAGTCCTTCTGATGTTACAGAGAAAGCCGAGGGTGTAGATGGCCGGGGCGGTTGACTCGCAGGCTTGATTTTTTTTTTGCCTTTGAAGCTGAAGCTCATAGGGAATGATGAGAGGGGTGAGGCCTAGGGGGAATGACAGGACATGGCAAGTTTTATATGCCTCGTGAATGCTGTAAATGATCTTTGCGGCCGCACTACAGCCTTGATACAAGTTGGAGTCCTAGATAATAGCGAAGCAGAAGTTCCCGAAGTGAACCCGGCTTGGATAAAGGAAGCCCCTGTTTGCACCTTGCTGCTGTGTAATACTCGCGAGTTCGATAGCCAATGGCTGGTATGCTACGCACCGCGGTTAAGGCTACGGGTTCCACGGTTATGGGTACGGTGTGAGGAGATGCAAACCCGCGGCAACACCGTACCCGTATCGCGGTATACCGTACACCGTACGGGTATGGCTGTGGTTCTTGCCAGGGATTCATCCTCCGATGCAGCCTGCTCGCAAATTTCTCTCTTGGCGACTTTCGCGTTGAATCTGTTTTCAAGCCCTTTGTATATGATCCTAAAGACCACTGGGAGCTCTGTTCCTGTCCACCTCCAAGTGGCACTGCTGTAGTCAGACAATATGATCCTTGACATCGTAGATTTCAGCTGCAAATAGTACGAATTAAATGGTGGTGGACGGGTACACACTCGCAGCAATGTACCGGCTGCCTTCCTCATCTTGGCTGATAACGCTGTGTCTTTGGCACAGTCTAGTTCAACTTCGTCAGCGCACTCTTCTGTCGAGTCAGTCAAGATTCCTATCATTGCGGCCGTGACGAAGAGCATTAAGCTCATTGTACCCACCTTGAAGAAAGCCAAGATTTTGGTATCTTCGTTTTCGTCCGACCCCTCTCGTGAAGCAGGCTCTGCGAAGCCCATCACCATTGACGACTCTTACTCTGTCAAATCAGCCAGCAACTCTTCCGATGCTGACAACGCTCCTGTTGCTGACCCTGACTCTCCTGAGGCACGGCTAAATCTGGCCTATGTTATATATCTACTCGCTCGCTCTATAGACACTCAAAAAGGCGTGGCGTTCACCAGTCTATTCACTGTTTAAGCTTGATTCTGTCTCGATTGAATATCATGACGGTATCATGGCCGTGGTGTGCACTGATCACACTCCCTGACTTAGTTGACGCTGTCAAGTTATTAAACAGGTAGAAGCTGATGGAGACAGTGTAAATGGGACAGTAGCTACAACCGCCGACCATTTGTCGTATCGGTATTCTTGTGCAGTAACACGCGGGTTTTTCATCACCGCGGTTATACAAACATACCGCGGGTCGTACGGGTAACATCGTACCTGCACTGTGCGGAAGACTTGACACGAGGAATTCCTTCTTTGTGAGCGCAGATCCATCACTGAAACGAGGTATGGCACGCGGACCAAGCGTGTCTTATGAAGAGTCTAAATACCTACGAACATTCGGTAACATTTTTCATCCGCGAGTACATAAGTATTACGGGATTTGTCAATTATATTATAAGATCCTTATAATTTCTTATCTGTTGTCCCATTACCAAAATCCTTAGGCCTTATTTTCGTTGCGGGTTGTTCAGAGTCTGTACGGAAACCAATGGAAACTGTGGACGGAGTAATGTGAACCTTTGGTGATTCGGCATGGATTCGGCTTGACCTTTCGGAGCTTGAATATGACTTACCTCTGAACCTTATGCTTTCATCCATCAATTCTTACATCAGCAATATGTCACCCCTACTGTGATGTCTGCATGGACTGTGGACAGACCTAAGAGACCAACAGCCATCACAGTAAGGTGACTGTGAAAAGACATGTTACTTATGTGTACAGATTGTATTACCTGTACACAGTCTGTACATAGGCAAAAAAGTCTGCTTACAGTTGTGCACAGCACTTTCACCACCATCTTCTTCTGACATATCATCAGATGCATTGTTACTGTTCTCATCTCCACTTCCACCAGCAATGTCTTGAACTTTTCCATTATCTTTCCATGGCATGTTTAGATATATACAATGAATATTGCAAGTGTTACAACCTGAACATCCTCAATGCCTTGCATAATTCCTAGCTATACTTTTTTCTTTGCTCAGCCTAGTCTACTCACTAGCCCTTGCCCTTCCAAATGCCTTCTTATGCTCTATGAAGCCCTCACCAGTATTTATCCCTTGCTGCTCATGCTCCATGGCCTATACTGATGTATTGGGCCTTGCTTCTGTCTCAGCTCCCTACATGTGACCTATGGATCCACAGTCACCTGATGCATATGATCTGTCAGCAATGCCTTGTGGCACTGTCTTGCCCCTGGTCACATGACCCTGCATGTGACATGATCCCAATCCTTTCACAGCCACCCAGCACAGCCCTTGTGCCTTGACTCAGGCCTTGCCCCTCAGTCCACAAGCATAACCCCTTACAGCAGTGATCACCACACTAACAACCCTGTGCACTCATGACCACAACTGCTCCCACTCTAGATGCATCTGCATATGGCTAATGCAGCCACAGGCACTGGCTCTATGCCCCTAACAGATAACCATGGTGTGTCATCAATCATAACCTTTCACCCTGATATTGCCACTAGCTCTCTATCTATCCTGGTCCCACTTTGCAGCCCCACATTGTACCATAGTCCAACATCTCATGCCAGAATCATGCAATCACTTGCCATCATATAGCCCTCATCTCTCAGCCTATAGCAATACTCACACACAGATATTGGATAAGGCATAACAGACTACTGACCAATAGCCATTCACCCACACTCATACCCTTGGCCTAGGGTTACACCACTGCACTGCCTCTAGCATAGCCATGCACTGCCAAGCACTACATTACACAGCCCTGAGCATAGTCCTGCTTGCACAAACCATGATCATTCTGACCTTACAAACCATATAAGACAACTGAGCCTGCCCTTATGATATCCAATATAGCAATAGTGTACAAATAGGTACAAACACTGTAAACATATATAAACCCCTGCTTGTAGCCACCAAGCCCTCAGTCTATCATTGATGGGTGATAGCCCTAGTATCTTGACCTAATCCCCTCAATGTCACTACCACTATAGAGTCTTGGAGGCTATGATGGAATATCAGTAATATATCCCTTAGCCTTCCCCTCATTGTCTCAGTTGATCAGCAAGGCCCCTCACTTGCCATTGTTGGATTTCCCTTGAATGACTGTTGCAACTCTCACCATCACCACCACTAGCCCTAGGCTTGACAACTCTGGTTTGAGTTGTTTCAGCAAGTTCTGATATCATAAGTATTGTTACTGTGACATGTGAGCCAAGAGAAATTCAATGGTGCAAACAGTGGTGGATCATCAGTGAACTGGAAAATGGTTAGAAACTAGTGGGTACCAGTTTGAAATCACAGAAACCAGTCCTACCAAAATGTTGGTTTCAAACCATCATGTTAAGTTGGCAACACCATGGTTAACATGAGATCTACTATGGCAATGACATATAGTGTGTTTGTTATGTAGATGTGTGACACAGATCTTTGCATCAGACAATTGTCATCTTATCAGTCATTGCCCCATTGTACTAGATGCTTTGAAAGCTAAAACAGTATTCCATAGTAAGGTCAATAGATGAGTATTACATTTGGTAGTCATTGAGCCCATAAGAAAACCCATGTCCTCCTTGGATTGGGCTGCTGCCCAGAGTATTCATGCAAGTGCAGTCAGCAAACTGTCCATATGAAGTAGTAGCATCACTAGTAGGTATGGTCATGGCAGTGGTGTGTGCAAGAGAGGAGCCAAATGTTGGGGCAATTGAAGTGGTGGGGCTACTGCAAGTGGTGACAAGGCCTACAGGGGAAGTAGATGAGATAGTGAAACAAGTGGCAAAGGGATCAACAGATGGAGAGGGTGCAAATAGCCCTAATGTTAGAGACAGGCTTTTATAGGCTGCAAGCTGGCTGATGGATGGGATAAAGACCTTGTTATGCATTTTACAAGGTGACAGCTGAATCCCTTTGTACAAAGCAAGTTTTTCACTGTATATGGCACATCAGGGATCTGCTTGATACCACTGTGTAAAGTAAATTCAACTTACAGACCACATTGATGAAGCCATTTTAATTGGAGGGTGAGTATTCTTCTGATCTGACCTTGTGGGGATTCATTCATGACTGAAAGCATGGAGTTGTAGTAAGCCTTATAGTGGGGTGAGAATTCCTTCCCTGAAAATGGTATTGATTTGGTGGCTATTCCATCAATGCAGACAGACTTGCACTTTAGTGTGCAATAGAACTAGCCAGTGTGAATCAGGTTTTTGGTGATTTGCAAATATATATGGCCTCACTTACTGCTGCTGCTGAGAGGGCATACATATGCAATGGGGTTATTTGAACATTCTTGGTGTAGTTGTATCACATAGGGCTGGATTCATGAATATATCAGAAGTTGGTGTGGAATTACTTGAGCTGACAGTTACCAAACCATCAAATGACTTTTCCCTGGAAGCCACATATGAGTATAGGTGAACATGGACTGACAGACAATTTACATCAGTGTCATGTTCATACATAAAAAAATCAGCAGTGCTCTGCAGGTTAGTAATGTGATCACACACATCTATTTTCCAATTGAGAAGGAGCTGCAGGTCTCTTGCCATGATTGGATCATTGTTCTTAAAGAAAGGTAATATGAAAGTCAATGCCTTATCAGCCAGGTTTCCACAAAAACCTGTAAGTGAGTTCAGAAGCTATGGATCAAGTGAGCTTGACCTGACAATAATGCATACATGATATGCACCAATTTTTCAATGCCTGTGGTATATTGGAGTGCTGGGAGGGGGATTGAATACTTTTGAAAAATGATAAAAACAGAACTTACATCAATTTATACTGTGGTTGACCTATAAAAGCACCTCACATATAATTGGGCTCCATAGTTTGCACCCAGTCTTGCAGACATTGAGTACAGGCCACCCCATATTTATTATCATCTCATATAATAATAGTGAAACAATCCTTAGTGTAAGGGCAGTGAGCAGCAAGGCTGAGAATGGGAACAGTGGGAACAAGAGTACTATGGGGCCCAGGTGTCAACTGAGGACTAAGGGGAAAACCCAAAATAACTTGAATGGGGATTCTGGGGTTGAATTACCAGCCTTATATATGTTTACAGGGTTTGTATGTGTTTGTGTCCTATTACTACATATGGGATGCCTTTAGGGTAGACCTTCTAGTGGACAAGATATTGGAGGCCACAGCCCTGGGGACATGAATCCATGATGTACTCTACTTCATACTCAGAATCCTGGGCATCAGTGATGAGGGCCAGACTGGGGCAGGGGTCAGGCTGTGTGGGTAAGGGCAGCAGGTAGTGCTTTGTGTGGGAAATGTTAATGACTGGGTGGATACACATGTGTTGAGGGAGGCATAGTTCTATGGCATTGGAGTCTCTCATGGAAATTGTCATATTCCACAAATTTGCCAAGTCTATCTTCATATTTCTGGTTTCCTGTCCATCAATCTCTGGACTTACTTCCTTATTTATACTATCTTGTCTATTCAGACCTTGACCTATTTCATTTCACATTTTATTGTTAATAAGCTTTTGCTTAGTCTTTAGAGTTCAGCCTGTGCTTTGCATAGCTCTGGCACTTGTATCCCCAGTGCACTGCTCTGGATCTTGGTTTACTATACCTTTGTCTTACTCATCTATGTTCTCCATATATAAGCTCATAGATACTCTGTCTGAACCTCAGTTTGAATATCAATTTAGTTCTCTCCTCTCAAGTCTGACAGCTTGACCTCTGCCCTCTCTCTTTCTCTTGCCAATGAGGCTAGGAGCTTGGCAAGGACATGACACATAAGTTCTGCATCGAAGCCTCACCCCTCCAATCTCTGATTTGACCTCTGCCATACCTTCAGTATACCTCTGTGCATTCACATGCAACCTTTATTCCCTCTAACCATCTCCATTGCTCAGACTTGAGCCAGAGGAGACACAAAACTTAATAGTATATTTGAACTCCCACTTGTCAAGTTCCCAGAACACCATCATGACTACTCACACTGTTTGCACTTCTTTCTTTCAGACTGCCTTTGGCAGCTCCTATACCATTCCTGGCAAGTTCACCAGCCTTACCAAACATGCTATTGTGCCATCCATCTCAACTCACCACCAGAACCCACTTTCTCCACTCACCCTGCTCCCCTCTCATTTCCAAGAACTACTGGAAGACAAAAAAGATCTCTTTGACCAATGCCTATGAAATCTGGTTCCAGGGCATGGAGCAGGAGGTGGAGGTAACAGCAGAGATGACAGAGATGACAGCAATGACCTGGGCTTGTCTTCCAACTCATCTAATGAAGCTGAGTGAGATGTTTTTAGGGATGAAACATCAAATAATGTTTCCTTAGCTTATGAACCCCTATCTGAACTCACAGATACGATCCACAACATGACCTGGCATGCTCTCTGTCACGGAAAGAACTCCTCCAATGCCAGAATGAAGGTCTGTGAACCAGACACCTTTGACAAGTCTGACCTGAAGAAGCTTCACCCCTTTGTTGTCCAATGTGAAATTAATTTCCAGGCCAACCCTAAGGCCTTCAGAAAGGATTGCAAAAAGGTTACATTTGTGCAATCTTACCTGAAGGGGATTATTTTGAGCTAGACCTGCTTGGAATAGACACCTCTGAAACTCATCTGTTCTGGATGGACAACTGGCTGTCATTCTTGTTTGAATTACAGATGAACTTTGGCCCCCACAATCCTGTTGCTGAAGCAGAAGCTCAGCTAGAGAACTTGCAGATACATGATAGCCAGCATATCACCAAGTACATCATGGAGTGGAACTGCCTAGCAACCCAAGTCCATGAATGAGGGCCTGGTGCTCTTTGCTGGAGCTTCTACAATGGACTTCTGGACCACATCAAGGATGAAATTGCATATTAGGGCAAGCCTGACATGATTAGCTCTCTGTGTGCCTTAGCACAACAAATTGACCAAAGGTACTGGGAGTGTAAGGAAGAAATCACTTGGTCAACCAAGACCTCTGGGTCAAACAACACCACTTTGTCCTCTAGGTCATCTGGTTCCTCTGCACCCACCACATCCACATCCCTGTCATCTGCACCCACCTCTGGTAGCAAATCCACCAAAGACACCAAGTCCAAGGGCAAAACTGCCATCACCACTTCTACCTCCAAATCAAACATCTCATCAAAGTTAGGCAAGGACAGTAAGCTCACCCCTGCCAAATGTAAACACCACTTTGACAACAAGCTATGCATGTTCTGCAGCCATAAAGGACACATGGCCAAAGACTGCCCCAAGTCTTCTTTAAAGGCTTCCAAGGCTCGTGCAGTTAAGACTGCAACTCTGGATAAACAACTGGAGGTCTCCTCAGAGACAAAAAAATAGTCTGTGACCTCCGTGACTCTGCATGGACTGGAGGTTGCATTAAAGCCAACCGTTGAAAGTTCTAAGTTATCCCCAAGTACAAAGGGGGCACTAGTCCTGTGCTCAAGGCAAGGACTGAGTAGGAAAGTGTGGGGCAAGGTAGGTCATCCCAAGGGAAGCAGGGAGCGAGGGGATGATGGAGAAGAAGGTTGGTGAGTGTCCTTGATGAGTCCGGACGTTTGAAAACAAATCTGGGCAGATTAGGAGTAGGTCGGGTTGACAAGGACCAGCCCAAGTGGCATGCAATAAGGACTAGTTGACGGCAGTGAAAGCAACTCGTTTGGATGGTGTGCGGTGACTCCTCGACAGGTGAAAAGTGTCCTTTCAAATTCTAAGTACCGACTTTTTATAGTCCAGGTTAATCCGGACCTACATGAGATGAACTCTAAATGACAGTGGAACAAGTGTAGGTAAGGAGTAGTAATGACTTGGAATGGAATTATTGTGCCAATCGGCAGAGAGTGTGTTTCTAGAGCGAATGTAAGTAAAGACCAAGGCAATCTGGTACTCACCAGACTTGGAAACGGATGATTGGATTGAACGGATGGGAGTGGACACGTCTTGAGGACACCGGATAGTCAGCGAAATCGATGGAAGAGCAGGGAAGCCATGGTTCCAATGCCATGTGCGGACATAGAGAAGCAGGGCTCTCTACACCTGCAGGGGGCTTAGCTTCTGATTGTCCCCAGTCAGATTCAGCGGTTGCCACTGGCATGGGAAACGCAGATACGCAGGCTCTATACACCCTCATCATTCTTCAAACCGTCTCATACCTGTCCTTCTTATACTTCCAACGCCATGTCCACCAACTCGACCCACTTGCACCTCAAGGTCCTGGTGCCGTGGGACTTGGTAAGTCAACGCTGTGCTAGAATCCGCGAAAAGTACACGTGCTGCATGGAACGCCTAGATGGTGTTCTCGTTGCCATTCCTGACGAAAAACTGGCATTGGTGGACAAGATGTGAACTTGGATTGGGGATTTTGAGGTAGCGGAGGTGCGCCCGCAGCTTTCGTATGCAATGTCTGATGACTGTTCCCCTCATAGGATAAGTGGGAGGCTGCCGTGACAGCCATGCGCGATGTTGGCAAGGGGGATGATGTCGATCTCAAATTATATGACCGATTAGAGGAGGCAGAGGCCCGCTGCAAGTGATGGCTTCTGCTCGTGGTCACCCGGGAGTACGGCGGTTCGACGGGCGGAGACGTGGCATGTGACATCAGGGGTGAGGTGGAGGTGATGGACCTGACCAGGGGTGCGATGGCTGATTCGCCTGCAGCCTGTCGCCAGTCATCCGGGGTGCCATCTCCTGGTTCGAGTATGAGTCGGAAGGTGCATCTACTGGTGTGATAGAGGGTTGGAGGCTGATTGGTCAACAGAGGCTGCACACTGATGAAGGCTCAGCCGGCGATGTGGAAGACCTAAGGGAACCTGGGCCTGTGGCCCTGTCCAAGACCACTCCGGATCCTCCCTGCGAGAAGTGCTGGAGGGGCAAGCACGAGTGCGTCAGCAATGCGGGAGCCGTGTGCGACCGTTGCACATCACTGAAGGCCAAGTGTAGCTGGTCAACCAGCCATGGCAGATGTAAGAAGGTGGGCAAGTCTAAGGGAGAAGCTGCCAAGGGGCACGGTAAGGGGGCTAGTCCGTTGCGTCTATCGGTGCTGATATGGTAGTTCACTCAGCCCGTCTGGCCAGGGCTGCGAAGGCTACTTCAAACAAGAGGCTGGCAGACCTCAGCATCGAATCCAATTCCGAAGCAGGGGGAGTGGGGGACGATGGAATGGATGTGGATGAGACGCCAGGTAAGGCCAAGACGAAGGGAAAGGGCAAATCCCTTGGCAAACATGCTCCGCGGCGCATGACAGCGCAAGAGGTCGAGATGATCCGGCTCCGGGACAAGATCATTACATGGCTAAACCATGCTTGGGCGCACTCCCTTCAAATCCAAGCACAGATGAAGGCATTGAAGGTGGAATGGGCCAGGTTAGTCATGGAATTACAAGAGATCTGTGACATGGTTGATGAGCTGGAGTTCTGAACACCGTACTCTCCACTTAATCCATTGTATATAGCCTTGCGTGAGTCTAGTTGTACCTGTATATGTTGAATCTGTATGTCCGTGTCCGTCCGTTTTGCTTGTGTCCGATCACCACAAACCGGGTTGCGATGAGTCCGGCTTGGTCACTAAGTAGTGGTAAAGGAATGTAAGTAAAGGATAGTTGTTTTTAGATAAAGGAAATTCAACCGTGATGCAGGCGTCCTACCTGGCTTGTCTTCATTGGTCTGCTTTCACATCTACGCCTTCTGGATTGATCTGTCTGGGTAGTTTTAGCAGGAATATAGGGTGCGCGTGTAGTTTGTAAGGTAAGTATTGATTGCGGAAAGGGAAAGAGAGTGTAAGAGATCTATGTATGAGGGGTATGATATAGTCTGGTGTATTTACGGGTGGTTCTTGTTTTTGTTCATATTTTTATTTTTGTTCTATGACGGTTTTCGAGTCTGTTTATATATACTATGATTGTCTATTAATTATGTGAGTTTATGTCGAGACGGAGAGAGAATGGAAGGTTAAAGAAAATGTGCGCCAGAACGAAACCCAGGATGGAACAGAAGGGTATAGTAGGGGCGGTATTATTAATAGTGTTATTGACGGTTTACGGGATGAGTATAATGGGGGGGTCGGTGATGGTGTCAGATTGATTAGGGGTGGTCGGTGTCATCCATTTCTTCTTCATCCTGCTCTTCGATGTCTTCTCCTGCCTGGGAGTCCAGATATTCATCATCAAGTCCAGTCAGTTCCATTACCACGAGTGGGGAACTGGTCTATGGATAATATAGGATAAGGCAGAACGCCGCGTAGCATAGCTTGGACACTGCGCCATCCAACTCGGCCAACAGATATAATCCCCCTATAGTCCTGCGAAGGACTACCATGGGACTGATGTACCTGGGCTTCGTTTTCCGGTTCAGCTCCTTTTCAATCTGGGTGTTGCGGACTAGTACAAGACTTCCAGGATGGAAATCGTAGTCCTTAATCCTATTCTTGAAAACGGAATTGAACTGCTTGATTGACTCGAAGCGGGCTCTGCGGACCCACTTGTGGATGGATTCTAAGTCGTCCTGTTGCTTTTGCAGTTGGCATGCATGCCATGCGATCAGTCTGGACAAGGAGAGCGGATCTATGTCGGGTAGTGGAACGAGGAATGTCACCTTGGCAAGGTCAAATGGAAATAGTAGCTCGATGCCATGAACCATAAAATAAGGGGACAAACCAGTTGATCTGATGATAGTAACATGCTCCACCCAGAATATGGAGTGAGCGGCCGAAGGCCAGCAGGATTCCCCTGCCAGGGCGGATTTGATGATGGCCTCCCGGACATCAAAATGACGTTGTTCAACAATACCGTTAGCCTGTGAATTATAAGGCAATATGCGGATGTGCTGGATGTGATACCAGTCAGCTAAGATATCTAGGGCCTGGACAAAAGGTGAGCCATTGTCAGTGACTATCTCGGAAAGCGGGCCCCAACAGCACAGGATATCCTTGAAAATGAAAGAGGCAAGTGCAGTTGAGTTTTCAGACCGCAACATGCACCATTCTGGATATGCTGTGAGAGCACATCGGGCCTGAACGATATAACGATAATTGTTAGCACGAGGCATCACCATTGTATCTATGTGAGCTTTGTGGAACAAACCGCCAATGATAGGGACCATCGGGGGTATGTGCATCTGATGTGTCTGACGGACCTGGCATTCGTGGCAAGTCCGAACAAACCATTTCACGTCTTCGACTAGCATCAGCCACCAGAACTGTTGGAGGAGGCGAGTATGGATGGTGTAGACACCCTTGTGTCCAAGGCTATCATGCGCCTCCTGAATGAGTCCGTACCGCCATTCCTCTGGTATGACTAACTGGTGTTGTCCGTGCGGTTCCCGTCTCCAAAGCGAATCGTTAAGAACAAAGAACTGTGTAGCCATGTTGAGGAAGGAGCTAAAATCAGCATCGGATAGGTCTGTCGGTCTAATTCTTGTTTTGAGGAATTCTCGGATTCGATGTATACGAGTGTCCTTGGCGACGGCCTTGGCTGACCGTGGAATTGCTGGAGCGGACTCTGAGTCTGGCAATGGAATTGAGTGTGTGAGGACGGAATGGAGGGTGGCAGTTAACGAGACCTGCGTGTCGGAATTGTATGACAAGGGGGAAGAATGAACGAAAGAGCTGGAATCCAGGGGGGGGTGGTCATTTAAGAGTGTGACGGCGAATGAATACGCTGTAAAGAAGACAAGGACTCTGGGGTGGACTTGGGAAGAAGTCCTAGAAGTCCTAGGGGTTGTCAGTGTGTGAGGGGAGCAATAGGCTTGCCCCTAAGGGACTCTGGAGCACAGGAAGTGGATCAGGGAAGTCCTCGAGTAGTTGACCAGCGAGAAGCGCAAGTCCAACGGTCTTGTAGAGTGTTAGCGGTTGGGGGCGGTGACAGGAGATAAGATGGTCGTAAATGGTGAGTGGTCACGGTGCAGTAAACAGTCGGTGAACGGTAAACGGTGCGGTAAGAGCTAAAACAGGAGCTACATTCCAAGTTCCTATGACATTGCTTTATAGTCTGGGAATGCCCGAGACTTAGGTACGACTGTAGGAACCTGAGTCTAAAGAGGAAACAAGAATAAACTAGTCAAGCAAACATGAAATGAAATAAAACCGATGGTCTTCTGGACTTATTGATGGACTTGCATCTGGTCGACCAGTCCTACTGTACAAGATAAGAAGGGGGGTGTGAAGGTAGAAACAAAAGGGGCACAGAGACCATACGAAAGGACGTGAGATGTAGGGATACCACCGTAGAGACGTACCACTCTCTACATCCGCGGGGGACTTAGCGACTGACTGTCCCCAGTCAGGTCACGTGATACACATTGGTGCGGGGTTCAAAATGGTGGGTGCGTCACGACTACAAGTCTGCTGTCAGTTCACTTCTTCTTCATCTATCCTCACTCCTCTACACCACCCAACCATGTCCAGCCGATTCGAACAAAACCGCCAACTCGCGAACGCTGGCATGGCACATTGAGCAAAGCTGCAAGGCGCCTTCCGCAAGGCCACTGAGGCACTCAATACTGAGGCAATGATGAGACTGGGAGACAGTGAGGGGCTACGGGAGGAGCAGGACAACTGGGTGAAGCGATTCGGGGTGAAGATGGTGAGTCTGAAACGCCTTGGAGCCTGGACACTGATAAAACTGTCACTAATAGGATGCTTGGAATGCTGCGACCGAGGCTGCGGCAGACATCGGGCTCGACACGTCACTGCCTGAAGACATTAATGTGCAACTCGACGAGGCCGATAGCTTCTACCACACCTGGTCAGTTCGCGTGCCCACTGTTCCCGAGGTGACTCCAATGTTAGAAGACAAGACAGTCGC
>JBBPTI010000447.1:0-14137 GCA_038093995.1 Tylopilus aff. callainus | reverse complement strand
GGTGTCCGAGTCAAAATATATTCCCACACTTCTTGTCTTTCAACCACTACCATCATGTGATCCCTTTCTGCCACTTAACAAAATACCATCATCTCTTAACTTGATTCTGGCCATTCTATTCACTCTATTGCCTCTAGCACTGGTGTCAGCATGGCTGCCATCTCTAGACTTCATTCCAAAGAGTGTTCTGATCTTCAGATGTCTATTGAAGGTCATCCATCAAAGCTTTCTGTGCCAATATCTGTCATGCTATTTATCTTATCTCTAGTAACAAGGCAGAAAATGCAGTTCAAGTCACCAAAGCTCTCTCTACCATCACCAATTAGCCTCTCCATCCCAATACAGTTCATCATCACTTGAAAAAAGCTGGTATAAAAGCTGTAGTCAAGTCCAAACAACCTTTACTGTTACAATTGCACCGTACTCAATGCTACGCACGGGCCCCGTTCTACTTTTTCCTCGCTTTTGGCCCTCAGCTCAGTCGCTCGCACTCCCTCGCTACTATTCCAACACCCCTACGATGTCCCAGATACAGTGCTCCTCGTCCCTCATCGCTCTACAGTCGCCAACTCGCCTCTGCTTCTACTATGGCTCCCTGCATGTGACCTACAGTCCCACGGTCACCTGACGACATACGATCTATCAGCGATGCCTTGCGGCACAGTCTTGCACCAGTCACATGACCCCGCACGTGATACAATCCAGATCCTTACACAGCCACTCGGCACAACCCTCGTGCCTCGGATAGGCATGGCCCCTCTGACGGCAGACCACAGCACTTGTAGACAACGCTGCCCCTGAGATATAGAGACCTCGGACTCCTTTCACAGTCACCTGGCACACATGCACGCGCTCACCGCTACACGGTTCGCACCCACGGATAGGCTCACCCAATGGCTCTTGCCCCTCGGACTCACCCACGGTATGTCACCATATCACGCCCTTAGCCCTGACACCGCCTTCAGCACTCCGCATATCCTGGTCCCGCTCCGCAGTCCCGCATCACGCCATATCGCGCCATAGTCACACAATCGCTCGCCATCACATCGCCCTCGTACCTCGGCCTATAGCAATACCCGCGCACAGACACCGGCATGACTCATACGGACTCATGACCAATAGCCATTCGCCCGCACCACAGCCTATGCCTTACGCCGTACAGCCCCGCATAGCCGAGCACTGCCCCGCACTGCCTTGAGCATAGCCCTGTCCGCACGGACCAAGACGCCCCCTTGACCCACAGAGACCCACAGACTCCACAGACCATATACGGTAACTAAACCGGCCCTGACAGACCATATGTAGTAATAGTGTACAAATAGATACAAACCCTGTAACAGTATATAAACCCTAGCCGCTACCCTCCTAGACCCCAGCTTATCATTGATGGGTAGTGGCTACTACAGCTACTAGACCGAGACCCACAATGCCGCTGCTCCACTAGGGTCTTGGAGGCTATCGACCAGGCTGCTGAATACATGCCTACCGCCTTCCCCACTTTATTGCACAATCAGTAAGACCCTCGGCTTACAGCAAGGCTCCCCTTGAAGACATGCTACAACTCTCTCCTTCACCACCGACATCCGCCACTACTAGCCCTAGGCTTGACAGCTCAGGCTCGAGTTGTTTCATTTACTTTCTGTCAAACATTACAAGGCTTAGTTAGACTTTGCCTATGCTCACAAGGATTGGACTCTAGAGGACTGGAAACAGGTAGTATGGTCAGATGAGACTAAGATCAATCACCTTGGGTCAGATGGTTGCAAATGGGCATGAAAAAAGGCAGGAGAGGGCCTCAGTAATAGGTTAGTTGAAGGAACTCTCAAGTTTGGAGGAGATTTCTTGATGTTATGGGGCTATATAACTTGGAATGGCATTGGATATGCTACTAAGATTGATGGTAGGATGGATGATGACATTTACCTTCAAATTTTAAAGGATGAACTCCAAGCTTCCTTGGAGTTTTATGGTCTTAATCCTTCTGACATCATCTTCCAGCAGAACAACAACCCCAAGCATACTTGTAGAAGGGTCAAGGAGTGGCTAGAAGAACAGGATTTCAGGACTATGGTATGGCCTGCACAGTCCCCAGACCTCAACCCCATAGAACATATCTGGCTTTACCTCAAAAGGAAGCTTGCAAAGTATGAAAACCCTCCTAAGGGAATAGAGGAATTATGGAAAAGGATTCAGGAGGAATGGGACAAAATACCAGCTGAGGTGTGTTAGAATTTGATTGAAAGCATGCCTAGGAGGATTGAGGCAGTGCTCAAAGCCAAAGAAGGATACACCAAGTACTGATATATACCAAATACTGATCTGTAAATAAAAGTAACAAAACTGTTCCAATGTAGTTACTGTTTTAAATTGGCCATATCTACACAGCCACCAGGTCAAATCATATGATCCAAGTACCTGCAGGTAGCCAAGAGTGTGTACTAGTATTTGTCTCACCAATGCTAAGCAAGATTCCCATGGGTGTGTGCAGTGTGCTTCACACACTGGATTATTGTCAAACACTGGAACAGTTTTGGGAGTTACTATACTTGCCTGATACTATGCCTGAAATGGAATGTGGAAAGATGTGGAGGAATACACCAAGAGATGCAGCAGGTGTGCCTGAGCCAAGCCCACCAACCAGCTGGCAAAAGAACTATTGCAACCCCTCCCCATTCTGGCAGGTCCCTGGCAAGACATCTCTGTGGACTTCATCACCAATCTGCCCCTCTCCAATGGGTATAACACCATTCTCACTGTTGTTGATTGCTTCTCAAAGGAGGTTGAGCTGATTCCCTATACTAAACAATGCTTAGCTGCAGATCTTGTGGACTTATATCTCTTGCACATTTGAAAGCATCATGGACTTCCCTCCTCTATTGTGTCTGACTATGGACCACAGTTTGCTTCATCTCTTATGATCTCTCCTTGTCAACAGTTAGGAATCTCCACTAAGTTATCCACAGCCCATCATCTGCAGACTGATGGACAAACCAAGCATATAAATAGAGAAGTTTCCCAATATCTCTGTATGTACTATGTTGAACAGCAGGATGACTGGGCACAATGGCTACTGCTGGCCCAATTCTCCATTAATGTGAAGCAGTCCACTGCTTCCAAATTCTCCCCCTTTCAGGTGACTCAAACATACAAATCATGAATGGGAGTAGAGCCCCAGATAACCAAGTCACCCTATGCCTCAACCACTGCCTCAGAGATGAAGGAAGTGTTATTGCAGACCTGCCAGCACTTGACACAGGTGCAGAAATATATGAAAACTGCCTCCAATTACCACTGCCTCTCTTCCCCATCATACTCAGCAGGTAATCTCATCTGGTTATCCACTGATAACCTTACCCTATCTACCACATGCCAGAAACTTTTGGATCAGTGGATTGGCCCTTTTTCCATTATTGCCATGCATGGTTCCAATGCTGTCATCCTCCAGCTCCCTAGCCACATGTGCATTCACCCAGTCATGAATATCTCCCATACTCTGCACCCCTCCCAATCCTTGTCCTGGACCTACCATCATCTCCAATACTCATGACACAGAGTATGAAATTGTGGATTCCTGACCTCACAGTCATAGCCTTCAATATCTTGTTCATTGGGCAGGTTACCCTGAATCTGACTGCATCTGGGAACCAGCATCCAATCTTACTCACTGTCCAGATGCCCTCTGCAACTTCCATGCCTCCTGGCTGTCCACCCTGTGCTCCATCTTCTGCCTTTCCTTCTCCTTCCTCTTTACCTGGGCTCACTTATTGGCTCATCCAGAGTTTGCACCTTAGTTGGGAGGTAGTGTTATGACCTGCTTGCTCACCTTCCTTTTTCACTCCTGCTCCTATCCCAGTCTGCTTGCCCCATTGCTCTGCCACTTCCTTTACACCAGTCATTTGTTCATCCCTGTTCTCCTTTCCATCACAAGATCATAGCTGACAGCATTCACATGCCACATGATGGCTGCACCAAGCTGTGTTTATTTCAGCCAATGGTCTAACTCTTGCATAGCCCAATGACATCACAATTATGCCATATCATGCCATAGTGGCATGATTGCACCTCATTGGCCCCCAGCTATGCAAGGCTGTGCCATGACTTCCCATAACTCATTCTTGGCCAGTGGTGTAAGTTCCTTGCTCCCATATCTACCCTAAAGTTCTGCTATATCCAGTAATAGTGTACAAATATATACAAACACTGTAAATGTATATAAGGCTGCTCAATTTAGCCTCAGGACCTCATTCAAGTTATCTTGGATTTTCTCCTTAGTCCTCAGTTGATGCCTGGGCCCCTATTGTCTCATATCACTACTCCTTGTCTTTGCTGCTGCTTACTGACCCTCACTAAGGGTAGAGAACTGCATGGGTACCAGGTACCCATAGTGGGTCTTGGGTATGGGTCCCTGTGTGTATGGGTATGGGTAGCCATTTCCAGATTCACAACATACCCAAGACCCATGGCCATGGGTTTAGATACCCATGAGACACCTCATCACTGCCACCAATCAGACTTAGGATGCAGCAATGCCACCACAGTACATGACATGTGATAGAATTCATACACCTGGACATTCTCTATTCCAAGACAAACAATGAAAAAAAGGCAAACTTTGTAAGACATGAACAAATTCATTCTGCTACCCTATCCCCACCATGAGCAGCAAGCGCATTTCTCATCCTATAGAAAAAGTCCTCACCAATGAACAGGCAGCCCATAAAAGCAAGTGACAAACAACCAGAGATGACAGTAATGCAGCAAAGAAGCAGTGAGGGAATGACAGTGAGCCAGCTAACCCTGCAGACAATGAAGCAACAGCTGAATTGGGCGACAATGATGAAATAGAAACACTACCTGCATCCCGAAAGGTAGCACAGACACATGGTAACAAACACAGGGCATTGGACAGTGAAAAGACTAAAAGGTGGGTGAGTGGACTGGTAGGTAAAATACCAGCTAGTCCTGGCCACCAGGGAGTGTCTGAGTAAAGGGGGGGAGCAAATGTATGTTCGCCCCAAAGGGACTCTGTGGAAAGAGGGTTAGTCCTGAGTGAAGTCTTGGGGCATACAAATAGTCCGGTGGTAGTCTGGACTTATAGGGATCAGTAGTCCAGTCATAGAAAGGTAGGTGACTGTCAGTACAGCCTAAGAAACGGTATGGAGGTGAAAATGGTGGAGGGAGACAGTCCTGAGTGGTGTGTGATGTGAGCCAAATGATAGCTGCCATTGCAGAATGATGAGTACAAATTTTTATAGTCCGGGTGTTATGACCTCGCGTGCACCCTGCCACCATCTTTTTCCCTTTCAGTCCTTTCCCCTATTCCGGTACCAGTAATCCTCTCGGCCCGCTTCACTAACAGCATTCACATGCCACACGATGGCTGTGCCAAGCTGTGATTACCTTAGTAAGCATGCCTAGACCCCTTGCACAGCCCCATGACATCATCATCATGCCATATCACACCTTCATCGTGACATATTGTGTCATCGGCGCCCGGGCTGTGCAAGGCAGTGCAGTGACTCCTCATGACTCATCTTCGGCCAGTAGCATAAGCCCCGCACTCCCACATCTACCCTAGAGTACCCCGATGTAGTAATAGAGTAGCAACATGCACAAACATCCTGTACAGTATATAAGGTTGGCAATCCACCCCCAGAATCCTCATTCAAGTTATTCTGGGTTTTCCCCTTAGTCCTCAGTCGACGCCTGGGTTCCCGCTAGCTCTAGTCACTAGTCTCCTCCTCGCTGTTCATACCAGCTCACTACCAGCCCCGCCTAAGGATTGTTTCACTGGGTATACCCGAACTCTATGTCATATCCATTCCGGAACCCCTATAAGCAAATCCTGGAGACTCCAGCACAATTCTGAAGTCCATATCATTTGAACTACTTTCCCACACGAGACATCCTTACCACATCCTGTGCACCACCCAAACCATAATTTGTGCCATATTGGGTCATGCACAGCTTTGACTAGGTAACTCACAGGTGATTAGATTCCAGGATTCACATCTCTGAACCATGCACCCAGCACTGCCTCTGCCTTATTTTCATTTGTCTTAGTTCTTTTATTCATAACTCTACATTCCTTAGTGTACCACCCTCCGGCATAGTTCACCTCTGTACTCTGTCTTGATTACTGATCACCATGTTTCTCTGTATTGCATTCATAATCACCTCCATTCCTTATTCTGAATTCCGCTACATACTTTAGTATATAAACTCTACAAATTCCGAGTTGTACTTCAGTACAAATATTAACACAAGTCACCCTCCTGTGTTTGAGTCCCTCATCTCCTACCTCTGTCCTTCCCTTGACACTTCCAACCTCTGAAATCAAGGACACAAGCCTTGGTAAGGGCGTGACACACAAGTCCTGCACCAAGTCCTTACCCCGAACTCCTTCAAATTATTCCTACAGTACTCCAGCCCCCTCGGACTTACACTGGAGGACCAGACTTGACAGTATATTCGTACTCACACTTACAAGGCTCACCATTCTATGGCTACGTGTACTCGCTCCTCCTGCCCATCTGCTCTCAAGACTGTCTTAGGCAGTCACTGAAGCATCCCTGGTGGATTCATCAGTTTCACTGCCAGACCTCCTGCCTCATCCATATCTGCTCATTGAGGCATGGGTACCTTGTCTCCGCTTATGGAGCTACCAGACTCTGCGGAAGAACCCCCCAGAACCCCTCGCTTTAGAATCCAAGATAAAGACCTCCCAGGTCACCCTGAAGCTCTGGAGCCTGGAGATGGTGACAATGGCAGCAAACCTTCTGACCCATCGAGTCCCTCAAGTCAAGCCTCTAGTCCAGACCCATTCCAGATTGACCATGATGAAGAAAATCACAACGAAGTCCCGCTCACATATGAACCATTTACCCAGTTGGCTGATGCCATTAGGGAAATGACCCGACATGCAGTTAGGAAGCAGAGCTCCAAGGGTCCAAAACCCAAGGTTCGGGAACCAGACCCCTTCGATGGAACTGACCTGAAGAAACTTTGCCCCTTCATTGTACAATGCGAGATAACCTTCCAGGCAAACCCAAAGTCATTCCGTAAAGACCGATGGAAGGTCACCTTCACCCAATCTTACCTCAAAGGCATTGCACTCGAATACTTCAAACTGGACCTCCTTGGACAGGAGGCACCTGGAGCCCATCCCTTTTGGATGGATAGCTGGCTCAACTTCCTCATTGAATTACAGTCCAATTTCAGACCTCATGACCCTGTCACTGACGCAAAAGCTCAACTCGAGCAACTCTGTATGAAGGACAATCAGCGGATCTCTAAGTACATCGTTGAATGGAATCATTTGGCTAGCCAAGTCCATGAATGGGGCACTGGTGCCCTCCACCAGAGCTTCTATGTAGGACTTCCAGATCGCATCAAGGACGAATTGTCTCGTCAAGGCAAGCCAGACAACCTTAACAATCTCCAAGAACTTGCCCAACAAATCAACCACCAATATTGGGAGCGCAAAGAAGAGATCCAGCGTGCTACCAAAGCCCCAGGATCGCATACAGGTAACTCGAACTCCTCTACAACGAAATCATCACCCACTCCATCCAATACTCCATCAACCCCTAAGCCTAAGGATGACAAGTCCAAAGGCACCTCCGCAGGCACCCCCATCTCCACCAACCTCAAGAAGGGCAACAACCCTTCCACCTCTGACTCCATTTTGTCCAAGCTTGGCAAGAACAGCAAGCTCCTCCCAGAGGAATGACAACACCAAATGAAGCTTGGACTTTGCCTGTTCTGTGGACAGTCCAGACATACCACCAAGGAGTGTCCAAAGTCCACCTCTAGGGCTGTGAAAGGCTGTGCAGCTGCCACTACTCCAGCAATGCCCACCACCAATTCTGCCTCCTCCGAGGCAAAAAAATAGTATGTGCCTCCAGTAAAGCACAGGCTGGTAGTTGCGTTGCTCCAGACTGTGCCCCTCAGGAACTCCGTCTCAATGCATCCTGTCTTTCCAACCCTAATTCCCTACTTCTACCTGTTTCCCTTCCTCACCTTTCTATTTTCAATGTACCCACCCTTCTCGATTCTGGCTCTACTCATTGCTTCATAGACTCTACTTTTGTAAAGAAGAACAATATCCCTACTTACTCCACCCCTCCAATCCTCCTCTGTCTTTTCAACAGGTCCTCATCTGCTTCCATTTCCTCTGCCATAGATCTAATGCTTTCCTTTGCTATGGGCAAAACCACCTCCAATACATTCTATGTAACCTCGTTGGATTCATCGTGTTCACTAGTATTAGGACATTGCTGGCTTGCCCATTATAATCCATTGATTAACTGGACTACAAGCAGCATCACATTCCAATCTTCTAGCACAAAAATGCCAACCCCAACATCAAGTTCTGCCCTTCTGGGGCCCAACTCTGGGATATCCACCCCTGACACTCAGCACTCCCTGGAAGAAAACACCATGGATTTGCCCAAGGCACCCAGACTTCGATGCCCACCCATTTCCTTTGTCAATGCTGCAGCTTTCAAGCGAGCATGCAAGATGGAAGGCTCAGTCCAGTTTGCCATCTCCCTCCGCTCACTCTCTGCTTGTGCCGCTATAGTCACTGACGATCACAAGGAACCTATAAGCCTCTCCAGAGTTCTTCTGGAGTATCACGAATTCAAGGACGTCTTTAGCAAGAAGAAGGCCGATACACTTGCACCTCATTGGCCCTTCGACCTGAAGATTGAGCTGGAGGAAGGTGCAACACCTCTGATAGGAAAAATCTATTCCATGTCCCCTTCTGAACAAGAGTCTCTCTGAGACTTCCTGGATGAACATCTGGTGATAGACTTCATCCGCCAATCATCCTCACCTCACGCTGCCCCCATTCTTTTTGTCTGAAAGAAAGATGGTTCCCTCCGCTTATGCGTCAATTTCCAAGGATTAAACAAAATCACAAAGAAAGACCACTACCCACTTCCCTGGACCTCCGATCTTCTGGATGCCCCTAGCAGCGCCAAGATTTATACAAAGCTTGATCTCCAGCATGCCTACCATCTGGTTCGCATTGCTGAAGGAGACGAGTGGAAGACCTCCTTCTGGACCTGCTACAGATCTTTCAAATGGCTGGTAATGCCCTTTGGGCTCATCAATGCCCCCACTGCATTCCAACATTTCGTCAACAGCATATTTGCTGACATGTTGGATGTAAGCATCGTGATCTACCTTGACAACATACTGATCTACTCCCATGACCTGGAATCACATCACAAACATGTCTGGGAAGTCCTCCAGTGCCTTCGCGCCAACAGACTTTATCTCAAACTGGAAAAGTGTGAATTCCATTTGGAAACTGTCGAATACCTCAGATTCATTCTCTCCCCTTCTGGCCTCTCTATGGCCTCCAACAAAATCAAGACAATCCTGGATTGGCCTAAACCTAGGAAAGTCAAGGACATCCAGTCCTTCCTAGGATTTGCCAACTTTTACCACTGGTTTATCCAGGGTTACTCAGATATTGTGATCTCTCTTACACGTCTCACTCACAAAGGAGTTCCTTGGAACTTTTCCGACGACTGCAAGAAGTCTTTCAAACGCCTAAAGGAAGCATTCACCTCTGCCCTGGTGCTTGTGCACTGGTCTCCGGATGCTCTGATTACTATCGAAACTGACGCCTCCAACTATGCCATAGCCGGCATCCTATCTATCACCTGCTCCAATCAAGAAATTCACCCTGTCGCATTCTACTCCCACACCCTTTCCGGAGTGGAATTGAACTATGACACTCATGATAAGGAGCTCTTGGCAATTTTCAAAGCATTTACTACCTGGCATCATTACCTTGAAGGCTCCGCTACTCCTATAGACGTCGTCATGGATCACAAGAATCTCAAGTACTTCTCCACCACCAAGCTCCTAATGCGCCGCCAGGCCCGCTGGTCGGAGTTCCTCTGCCAGTTCAATATGGCAGTCTGATACTGCCCTGGTAAGCTAGGAGCTAAACCCAATGCACTAACTAGATGTTGGGACATCTACCCCAAAGAGGGGGATAAGGGCTTCGCTCGTGTCAATCCAGACAATTATAGGCCCATTTTTACCCAAGAACAGCTTGCATCGTCCCTTTGGGCTACTCACCTACAGTTCCCACTACTTCGGGCCTCTGTCCTCCTAGACGTTGAACAACTTCAGTCTGACATTCTCTCTGCCCTACCCAACGATCCAGTTGCATCATCCCTCATTTCCTCTGAGTCACAGGATGACCCTCGATGGACTATCTCCTTTGAAGGGCTTCTACTACAGGACAATTGCATCTACGTCCCCGAAGCTAATGACCTACACCTCTGCATTCTCCAGATCTTCCATGACCACCCTACTGCCGGACATTTCGGACAGAACCGGACTCTTGAACTCATTCGCCGCGAGTATACATGGCCTGGTATCCAGACCTTTGTCAAAGACTACGTCAGTTCTTGTACCACTTGCACCAGAGCCAAGGTCCCCCATCATCACCCGTTTGGTCTCCTAAAGCAGCTTCCAGTCCTGGAGAAACCATGGAACTCCATCTCCATGGACTTCATCGAACAGCTTCCCACTTCGGACGGCTACACAGCAATCCTTGTAGTGGTAGATAGGCTATCAAAACAGGTGGTCTTCATCCCAACTCATGATACAGTTACTTCTGCTGAACTAGCCAAATTATTCCTGTTGCACATCTTCTTCAAGCACGGAGTCTCTTCCCATGTTACCTCCGACAGGGGCTCTGAGTTTGTATCTCATTTCTTCTGATCCCTAGGTAAAGCACTAGATATGCACCTCCATTTCACCTCCGGTTATCACCCAGAGGGGGATGGCCAAACAGAGTGCACTAATCAGACACTCAAGCAATACCTCCGGATCTATTGCAACTACCAACAGGACAACTGGGCAGAACTCCTACCCCTTGCAGAGTTTGCTTATAACAATGTGCCTAGTGCTACTACAGGCGTATCTCCCTTCTTCGCTAATAAGGGATACCACCCCAACATCTCTGTCTATTCTGACTGTGACCTTACCTCCTCTGCAGCCCAGTCCTATGTTACGGACTTGGATCAACTTCATGAATTCCTCTGGTCAGAAATGCTGGAAGCACAGAAATACTACCAAGGACCAGCAGACAAGAAATGCTACCAAGGACCAGCAGACAAGAAACACAGTCCTGCTCCAGACTTCAAAGTCAGAGATCAGGTATACCTTAAGGCAAAATACCTCCATTCCACTAGGCCCTCAAAGAAACTCTCTGAAAAATACCTCGGTCCTTTCAATATTATAGCCAAACCTGGCACACATTCTCTTACACTGAAACTTCCTGACTCCATGTGTTCTGTACACCCAGTTTTCCACATCTTGCAGTTAGAACCATGCACTCCAAACAGTATTCTGAACCGAGTCCAACCTCTGCCACCTCCAGTCGAGGTTGATGGCGAACCAGAGTATGAGATTGAGGAAATACTTGATTCCAAAATTGATAGGAGATGACGTCAATGTCAACTCCTGTACCTGGTATGATGGCTTGGATATGAAGGAACTGATGACGAGACCTCCTGGTTACTCACTACAGAGTTAGGAAACACAAAAGAACTTATCAAGGATTTCCATCGGAAGTACCCTGATAAGCCCAGACCCATCCTATCCTAGCACTGGAACAACTCTGACATTCCTTTCCACCCCACACCATTCACTTCTTAACAATTAAAATAATAAAGAAAAAAACATGATTACTATTCTACACCTCCGTCCTCTGCTCCTGATCTAGTTGAAGTCGTTCTCCAACCTGTCCGCCCACAAGTCCCTGAGCTCGCTGCGGGCCTCCTCTTCATCAGCGGACTCCAACTCCTCCTCCACATTGGTCTCCTCCATATCCTCACTGTATACCTTCTCAACCCCCAGGAGCAAAATGCTCTGGAGGATGTTGTTCTGGAGATCGAGGCGCACCCTTATGCCCTCGATTGCATTACAAATGCCCCGGAGGGCCTGGACTGTGTCCGAAAGCTCCTCCAGCGTGGGTGATCTCTCCAGCGCAGTCACCTTCTTCGCCTTCACCTTCACCCTACTCAGGCCCTCCTCCTTGTCTGTCTCCTCCATCGTCCTCTTCCTCTTCTTCGACAGCCCGGCCTTACTTTCCACCCTCCTCCGCCACTCCTCTGTCTTCTCCACTCTGGGCCGCTCACACTTAGCCTTCGCCTCCCAGCACTTCACACAGGATGTGGACTTACCAGGGCCCAGGGCGCACTCTAGACCCCAGTCCTCACACCGGATGCACCTCAGCACTGTCTTCTCCTTCCCCTTTCCCTTGTTGACACGTTGCTGCACCTATGCCACCTCCGCCTAGGATTTGTTAGTGCTGAACTCCTGATAATGGTCATCACTTACCCTCTTCCACACCACTGCTTTGGCACTCTGTCACCACTGCTCCTCCACCTCACACCGTGCCTTCTCCTCCTCTGCCTTGCACTTCTTCTCCTCCTCCTCACACCTCTGCCTCACCTCCAACACACGCCTCCACCATTCGTCCGCCTTCACCTTCCATACCTCAGCACTGTCGCCTGGGTCCTCCCTGAGGTGTTCTTCGGACCATTGCTGGATGTTGTTGATGTCGGACATGCTTAAGAGTAGGTTGACAGACAACTCCAACTGACGATAGGCTTTTATGTGTCAGCTTCATCGGAGTTCCAAATCCGTTTATTGATTGCACACACTCCACTCACATGACACCACATCGGACCATGTAACTTCATTCCCATGGCTTATCTGGTCCTTGAGGGCTTGGACCTAAAAGAGGGGCACTGTCATATCCATTCCAGAACCCCTATAAGCAAATCCTGGAGACTTCAGCACAATTCCGAAGTCCATATCATTTGAACTACTTTCCCATGCGAGACACCCTTACCACATCCTGCACGCCACCCAAACCATAATTCATGCCATATCGGGTCATGCACAGCTTTGACCAGATAACTCACAGGTGATTAGATTCCGGGATTCACATCTCCGAACTGTGCACCCAGCACTGCCTCTGCCTTATTTCCATTTGTCTTAGTTCTTTTATTCATAACTCTACATTCCTTAGTGTACCACCCTCCGGCATAGTTCACCTCTGTACTCTGTCTTGATTACTGATCACCGTGTTTCTCCATATTGCATTCATAATCACCTCCATTCCTTATTCTGAATTCCGCTATGTACTTTAGTATATAAACTCTACGAATTCTGAGTTGTACTTCAGTACAAATATTAACACAAGTCACCCTCCTGTGTTTGAGTCCCTCATCTCCTACCTCTGTCCTTCCCTTGATGCTTCCAACCTCTGAAATCAAGGACACAAGCCTTGGTAAGGGTGCGACACACAAGTCCTGCACCAAGTCCTTATCCCAAACCCCTTCAAATTATTCCTACGGTACTCCAGCCCCCTTGGACTTACACTGGAGGACCAGACTTGACACTCTAGCTACTCATCCAAAAGAGGATAAAAGAGTGGTGACAGGAATTTCCCCTTTCAGATCCAATATGTCCAATCAGAGATAAGTTGAACGAACTAGAAGAAAATATAGGAATATCGCAGGTTAAGAATACTTAATAAGTCCTGCATCATGGAAAAGTAGTCTGACTAGTCAATAGAAGTCTGGTCAGTAAAAGATTAAAATAGTCTGACCAGACTGTTCTAGTAGGTAATGAATCGACTGAAAAGATGGGAAGCAACGAAAATAGGGTAAGGAAGTGATATATAACTGTAGAGACACACCAATCTCTACAACAGTACTGGGGATGACACTGAGGAATCATCCAAGACTGAGCTTGTTACGCCCTCGCTCGCACCCCTATCTTTTTCCCCTATTTTCCACCCCTTTCCTGAACACGATACGACCAGGGGCCCCGCTAACTAACAGCATTCACACGCCACACGATGGCAGTGCCAAGCTGTGTTTACCTTAGTAAGCGGTCCAGCCCCCCTTGCACAGCCCCATGACATCATAGCACACCATTATGGTGCAATCTCGCATCATCGGCGCCCGGGCTGCACAAACCTGTGCAGTGACGCCCCATGACTCATACTTGGCCAGTAGCGTAACCCCCTCGTTCCCACACTCACCCTAAAGTACCTAAACGTAGTATTAAGGGCACAATACGTACAAAC